>JAMWFC010000107.1:45813-326696 GCA_027475525.1 Macrolepiota albuminosa
GGTTTGCGTGAGAGAGTTGTTCTATTTTTATTTAAATAAATTTTAAAAAATCTGAAAATATTATTTTTGAATAGCCCCCTTGAAATACATGCCCTTTGCACTCAAAAACACTCCATGTATCTCATAGAACTATGAGAAAAATATTCCTTTCTATTTGTTTCTCAATACAAAGAAATCAAAATGAAATATCAGAAAAATTCTACAGGTCAATGCTCAATCTACATGTCAGAGCTATTCTAATTGCCCTCAGATATGTCTGCATCCAATAATACATCCTGAGCCTCAGATAAAGACAAAATAAATCAATATTCTCAATTTTAGAAAAGGACAGAACAAGAACATTGCTCTTGTGCTTTTTGATGAACAGTTCTTCCTCTTCAATATCATCTGACTCACAAATCAATAATGAACTATATAAGACATTGAAATATTACAAACCAGACAATGCGCACTTGTTCTGAACAGAAATAACAGAATGTTCTAATGTCTTTTCTCCTATTATAAAGCATTCATTGAAATACATATTCCCAGGTACCTACTAAGAGCTCACACTCATCTCCCAGTGCCCACTGACTCATGTAGAAGCATTAAAATGGGGTGTCAAGGGAACCAGACACATTGTTTTAGAGCACAAGGTGTCTGGGTTGGATCATCCTGGATCTAGTATTGTGGCTATGGGTCTTGATGTATTCAGTGTGGCTGATTATGAGATGTACAGAGGCGCTTGATTACTTGAAAAGAACTGTTCTGGTTAGACACGACAAAGGTTTTGGTTTTGCTTCTAAGTATCCCTTGGATTCAAATTGATGAGAATGGAAGAGTATTTCAAGGGAATTTTGTCATTTTGGGACCATAGGTCTGCTTTCTCAATTGGATATGGACCCACACAAGATGTATTCCTCAGACTACTTGTTGAGTTGGTCTCAGCAAGACGACAGAAAGAGCCTTGGAAATATGAAATGTCAGTAAAGTCCATGCCTTCGAAGTTGCTGGAAGTAGATGCTTCACACAGTGGAGGGCTTTCCTCAGGTAGACCTACCTCCAGTCCTTACTGGTGTCTCCATGCCAGAGGTAGAAGGAAGCATTGAAATGAGTGTTGATGTGACATTATTGTGGCGTCATTGGAGATGGAAGGAAATTATTTGGCCAATTGGTTCATGAGCGACCCTCGTGGATTCAATTTTGAGTGCGCAGGTGACTGGTTAATATACTTGGTCTGCTTCTGACGGGCTTGAATTTTATTATGATTGCCCTGTTTTACTCAGAATGATATGGACGCCTACAAGCTTAACGCCACACTTTCTCACTCAATTTGGCCCAGTCATATAACACTCCAAGGACCCGACTCGTTTTTCGGGTATGAAACCAAGATCTTCTTGAGATGCTTAGTTTTGGTGGGCCTGATGTAGTGGGCGTTGGCATGGAGTTGCATGCGGGCACGCATTGGATGCGGCTTGAATACGATGGCGACGGAGGATGGAGGATGCAGGGACCTCGGGATCTATTGGGAAATGAGGGGCTGGGGAAGACGCATGGAGTTTACCGTCTTTGTTGAGGACGATGGTGGATGCCATGGCGTCTTAGTCTTTGTCATCGTCAAAAGCTGTCGTGGATGTCGACTGTGACGTCTCAGTAAATGCACAGGTGGTAGAGTCACTTTCAGAACCTGGGCGGGCGAGACGTCATTTGTGCCGCCCATTCCATTTGTTAGTTTGGGACGCAGCGAGTCTGGCCATCGCTGCGGGGACTTTGATCTCTTTGACAACGATGACACTGGTGCCAATCTCGCCGGCCATCATCTCAAGCGTCTCGATACTCTGCTCAAGCTCTGCGCGAGGGAGGCCGACGAGTGCACCAGAGTCGGTGACACCGAGCTCATAATATCCTTGTCCGCCACCCTCGAGAAGACGCCATTTGAGCTGGGTGACGAGGCCAGCATATCAGGCGGGAGAGGGCGAGAGAAGCTGGAGCTTGTACTTGACGTTGCCTTTGTCATTCTCGGGAACAAGCTGGGGGAGATTGTTTTGGGAGCGGGGAGTGGGGGATGTGGAGGGCTCTGGCGGGGTGGCGATCGGATTTAGTTGAACCAATTGGAGCGTATTTTATTAGAGCGGTCAGCGGCTTGTTTATTTTTATGGAAGGCAGGTTGCCTGGATGTTTTTTTAACGTGCAGTGGAGACACTCGGGTCTTTTCGTTTGTGGCTGTGGACATATGATACTAGGGTCCAAATGAAGAGATCATATACGTGCCCATACCTCGTAAAGCTGAGTTCACTGCGCTGCTGATCATCAAGGACATACAACGCTGCTTCTTAGCGTCATTGGAAGCCACTAAATACATAGTACCTCCATCGGGCCATCGAGGATGCGAATTTCACTCGTATTTTTCATTTCTTGGAATTCTTTGCAGATCTCCACAGGGATGATGCTCATTTGAACTTAAAAGTCGTAGACCCATTAATTCATGAAATATCATGTGCGATCCTCCTGACAATACACAATTCTAACATATCGGCCCGCAATTCATAAGAGCGGAAATGACAATGCCATGTTAAGCATATGATATTCTTAGAAATTCTGCAAATACTTTGAGAAATAAAAATAAAATATTTCGGCATAGTGATTACGGAAGGGACTTATCCTGGAAATACAGATACAGAAGATGTGACCGCCGGGCTCATTGAATTCGTCGTCAAAATTAGCGGCACTCCACTATTGAGTACAGCGTTCGGGAACGTGGCAACAGTACTGCTGCTTCCTATCTGGACCGGACGTGGCTCCCCATTTACCCAGACAGTGATCGCATGCATGGCGACCGTCCAAAACAAGGTTCCCTCTCCAGAGCTGCGTATTGGACTGTGGAAGGGTCAGTAACGAAGCTAGAACCAATTCCGAGCTGCGCAGGGACTGCGTCTGAGCCCAGACATGAAAGAAGGGGGGATATGAAGCGGACAGAAGGTGCCGACGACACTGGTGTGATTGAAAAGAGATTATAAGCCCATCGGGGTTGTTGGAGGTGATTGGTGCAATGTGTTCTGCGATGATCGAGTTGAGAGGCAGGACGAGGCTGAGGATGCCGCTAAAGTTTGAGCCTAGAGGCTCAGAGCTGATGTCGTCTGCAGCGGCTGTGTATGTGCATTATAGCAGTCGATGAAGAGCTAAGTCACATACCGAGAGCCTGAGCATCAAGGCTGTAGCCGCCAATGTCGAATTTGTCCCAGACAATGGGGCCAGAGATGTTGCCTTGCCGATACCGGATGCTTAAATCCTTTCCAGTTTACGTCGAGCTCGATGGCCGCTGATCTTGCTGCACGATGACGAACACGATTTTGAAGCAATCCACTGGAGAAACCGTGAGCTGGTGATCGCACATGACGATTACAACAAAAGATCAGACGAGCCAGTGTCGACTTGAAGCCACAGTCTTTGGGACAGCAGCACCGACGGTAGCATCAATCTTGTACGCTCTGCTCCACGGGTCAGTAAAGCACAACTAGCAAGACCACATACATGTGGTACGCGCAGGACCCGACGACGTGGAGAGGCAGGACCACGCCGTCTTGGACACCGGGGCCCTCGATGTGAGGAGTGGCGCGAGGAGTCGGGAACATTGGGAACGATGATGAGAAGAATATTCATGGCGACCATAGCTCGCATGCCATGACGAACCTTTGAATTTCTATATAAGACATGCTTCCCCTGGGCGCCCGCACCACCCACGCCCTTCTCCCCAAGTGCATCCAAGCTCTTATCAACACTCTGTCTCCTTCTCACTCTCCTTCTCCACCTGTCCGGCACCCGCGCCAACATACCCAGGGCCAAAACTAACATCAAGTCTCTTGCTCCCAGCCAGATCGACGAGATTCAGACACCCCTCGCACGTTTTGCCTGCAGTGCTGACATCCTTGACCCTTGGTGTGCAGCGTGAACACCGAGTGCGAGCAGGATGAGCGTTTGTTGATGAGTGTCGTGGCGACGCGTACTGCATCTGTTTTCTCAGAAATCCGAGTCAGATTCAGCACAGTCCCGTGTATCTCGGTGACTTGTTTTTATAATTGTTCACTTGTCTATCTAATCGGAGGCAACGAGGAATGACTTACCTCCAACGCTTCACCTGAGTATGCGTAGGCAATCCTATTTGTGGAACAAGCGTGGCTTTATACCAATACCAAGGACATACCTCCAATTTTCTACGCGCCTAAGAGACGGGTTATTTCAAGAATATCCACTGCTCGTTATTGTGAACAACGTTTCAATCGTATATTACAAAGAATCGGTCATCGTGCAGTATAGTTACTAGAGCGCCAGAATCCTATTTACTTGATAGAATTCAGGATCTGAAACTAGGAGGAAAAGACAACAAGCTGAACCATTACAAAATATGAACAATAATCAAACGAGTTCCAAACAACAGTTTTGCATGGTATCGACCTCAATGTCAACTGGATGTGTGCTGCATCAAAGGATGGCGAAGGTGCTGCTCTGTATGAGGCTGTGAAAGCGGTTGGAGAGGAGTTGTGCCCTGCATTGGATGTTGGTATTCCTGTTGGGAAGGATTCAATGTCGATGTTGATGAAGTGTGAAGAACGAAAGGAAGTTAGCTCGCCTTTGTCGCTCATTGTTACTGCTTTCCCTCCTGTGGACGACATCAGGACTACTTGGACACCTCAGCTCCAGACTGACATTGACAAAAACGCCTGTCTTGTGTTTTTCGACCTCGCTGATGGCAAACAGCGTCGTAGGTATTCAAAGAATTTGGGTCTGAGGCTCTAGACGTCGAGAACCCAGCTGTGCTTAGAACTTTCTTCGAAGGTTGCCAGAAGGTCGAGTCTACAAATGCCGGCCTCGTTCTAGCGTATCATGATTGATCTGATGGTAGATTGTTCACCACAATTGCGGAAATGTGCTTCGCAAGGCTTGGAGCTGAGATCTCTCGACTCTCTTCATTCTTCTCAGGATCCGATCTCAGCACTTTTCAACGAGGAACTCAGTGCTATCCTCCAAGTCCGCCAGTCTCAACTCCCTGATCTTCTTACCATCTTCGTTGCTGCTGGTTTCCCTTCAACCTCAATCCACGTTATTGGCCGAGTCAACACATCTCCCAAAGACCAAACTATCACCATCATTCATGATGCTAAGTCCCTCTTCTCTACTACTTGTGCTGAGCTTCAGGATATATGGTCAGAGACGTCGTACAGAATGCAGGTGCTCCGTGACAATCCCACCTGCGCCACAAAGGAGTTCAGCCTTATCAGAGACAAGTCACACACCAGCAATTTCTATGATCTTACATTCTCCTATCAGCCTTCTCGAAGCCTGTTCCGAAAACTCAAGGTTGCTATAGCAGGGTGTCAATGGACAGGTGGAGAAGGCAGCAGGTTTTGATGCCGTCGACGTGCACATGTCTGACATACTCTCGGGAAACACTAGTCTCTCTGGATTCGTTGGACTTGCTGCTTAAACAAAGTTGCAGCAAGTCAACCCATGACAGGTATAGCTGGCTGCGCCGGATCAATGGCAAGCAAGATTGGCCGACTGAGCTGGTTCATAGATTGAAACCGACATCTGACTACTCGATGCTTAAAGCGCTGTGAGTACTTGCTTGGAGCACGGACGACTCATGTCTGGAATCATATGCCTCTGTTGAACTATCTTTCCTGAATCAGTGAAACATAAATTCCAAGGAGAAATGGTTTATACAAGATCTCGGCCTGAATATTACTATGGGCTTATCAACCTTCCATCTACATACCTGGAACAGACTCATATAGTCCTCTACCTGTGTCCGATTACTTCATTTCTGCCTCCCATAATACACACCTCGTAGGACATCAGTTGATTGGAGTCAGTACCATCGGAGGGTACATTCGCGCTCTTCTCCATAGCTGTCGTAGTATCGAGCTTCGAAACATGCGTATATATCACAATTCTGATGAAGAATAACAGTTGACATATACGATAGACATACTGAACCCTTTGTTTTTCATGGAAAAACGTTGACATCAAAGGTTTCTGTGCGCGATATCTGTAACGCTATCACCAAATATGCCTTCGTGACGTCGACCTACCCTGTTTTAATCTCAGCGGAAATCCATTGTAGCGTCAAGCAACAAGACATACTCGTAAAAATCATGATTGAAGCCTTTGGGTAGTCCTTAGTCAGGACACCGGTCGAAGGACGCCCTCGTATTAGTTGTTTGCCGAGTCCCGAGGAACTGAAAGGCAAGTTCCTTTTGAAAGTGAATGTCCCTGTACATTTGAAGTCGGATTACCATTGATGCTGACCATTACAGTCAGGCTAACAACCTCTATTTCGTCGCTCAGCTCGAGGCACTCCGTGCTAAGAGCCCTAATTCTGCCCCTCCGAAGGAAACCGACGTGCTTGAAGCCGAAACATCTTGTGATGACTCTGATGACGAAGAGGAGGGGAACCGCAAGAGGCTTGTTGGGGAAATCAGGCATGGTATGCAAGAGCTGAAAGAAAAATGGCGGCGAGTTCGAGGGTGGATATGAAGACAACCGTAGGTCTCAGGTCTCTTGGATTACTTCGAGATTGACACTGACAAGAGAGCAGAAAATGTACTCCGCAGTCTGATGATTGAAGCAGATACCTCCAAACTAATTCAATTACTCAGTACAGTATGGTGCTCTCGTTCAGCCTTACGAAGTTGAAGATAAAAGTAGCATGAAGAGAAAATGTGAGTGTTTTGACCTTCTCTTGGAACATTGATCTACGTTTAGGATTCAGCCCAACAATCAGTCATCGAGCTGTTTACAGGTACAGGCGTAACCAATGATGCATACGCCGATCTGAAAAAAGAATTTACAAAAAAAAGTCATTCGTAAAACCATTCCTGAAAGAGTCCCATTGAAACTCTTTGGAACATCAATCCGGTAGCGAGAGTATGTCTAGAAGATAAAAATAACGCACCTACAATCTTTGATAAATTGCGATGGATTGCCTTGGACATTTATTGGAATCTGCTGCTCATGAATAAACAAGGACTGGAAGAGAATGAACGTGTTGGGCAGTGGAGTGTATAGGACGCATTGCGGCGTTTGCCATGGTACATTCGTGTGGTTCTGGAAAGGGATACGACTGCCAGAATAAGTCTAAGCAATTGGGTGTTACTGTGAGGTCTGAGGGTGTAGTATCCCATGACAGAGAAGGCATCTCTGTTAAAAACATTGATGTCATACTTAAGGCGGCTCGACAAGCGGCAGCGGCATGTTTATAGAAATAAATATAAATGTAATCCATAAAGCAAAACCCACAAACCATCTGCAGGCTCCTTAATCCTGGGTACGAGTCATGGTGCACTGAAGACGTTTCTCATTTGATTCTCATTATTGGACCGGTTGCATTCCGGTCATCACGACACATAACAATGTATATATCACTGAGATCTGTGCTGACGACAAGCGGTTCAAATTCTTTGCTGCGGATTTCACAAAAAGAACCAAACTCCCGCTAGTCGTGTGCCCATCTAGTGGATCCGCCGACGAGCGTGCCAAGGCGCAATTACGGCTCACCATTGAGCAAACGAAACAGACCATCTCTGTCTCCATGGGCGCAGCGATGTGCTTTGTTGAGTCGACTCCATGGGATCGATCAACTGGATGGTCGTCCGATCCATCTACACCTTAGTCGCACAGTGCTTCTCAGCGCTTCTGGAAAGGGCACAAGTCAACCCATACCCCGTGGACAAGATCGTCTACGTCGATGGGGTCGACGTCATTGCCTGGGCTAGACGAGACGCTCCAAACAACAATCGGGTTCAGCGAGGACATCGAGACATTTTTTGCGAGGGACAGTGGTGGGTATCAGGGTGGATGAGCCGATGATGGTGTTAGCGTGTGGGTGTGTGGTGCAGGGTGCGCTGCTGGCAGCGAACCTGGACGACGCAGACGCACCGTTAAGTTCGGGCACTGTATGAGCGTGGGTCGAAGAGTAGCCAGGTTCAGGTGACAGGGCGGACTGCGGACGTGCTGTTACCTGGTGGGGAGGACACTGAGCTCCGGGGTATGTGAGTGCCTGTTGTGGACAAGGAGATTGAGGTGTGGGAGGCTGAGTCGGTTGATTTGTGTTGACAAGGTTGGGCCGACAGCAGTAGATGCCGATGAAGACGAGGAATAATACCGTGTGGTGAAGGGAGACGTTCCTGGGCATGATCCGGGTAAACGCCAACCTTGGCCAAGGGCAAACCTAAACCCTGACTTTGTATAGGTGCCACACACTACAAAGTCCCGTTAATGCAGGAGTGTGAAAAACATGTCTGTAGGCGCTAGTATACAATGCCGTTGACGTAATACAATTACTCCTTGAGCCAGTGCTGCTAACAGCACGATGACCAGACTCCTGTTTCTCTCTTTAGCATGTACAAGCTTGACTTTCAACACGTCCTCGACGGGATCAAGGACAAACTCGAAGCCAGGGGGAGCCGAGGTATATAGTGTGGCCATGCATGGGTCACCCTTGTTAATCCCAAGTGTCTCGCAACAGAGCAAAGACGTGCCGCGCTGCGTAAAGTCAAAATAAAACTAGACGATACAGATCACATCGTAAGCCACATTCAAAGTTGATTTAGAAAAGGGAATGGTTTGGCCCACGACTTGATACTGTGCTCGAGGTCGAGATTAGTGCCAGAGAGCTTGTGGCTGTGCTTAATCACTTTTGACGAGTAATGTATTGTTATGCAGAAGCAATTTAATGATGTCCATAGTCAGTTCAATTTTATTTAATAAAAAAAGAGGAGTGTCTCGATATGTGATCAACAGGTACTTGTCTAGGGTAAATTTTACGTTGAGTAGCCTTTTTTTCTTCTTTACAAGCAGGTAGCTGACATAAGCAGGTGGATATCCAGTCAACCCGGCATCTCAAGCCGTGTTCGCACGCTTGCAGCTAGTGCATGACTTTTCATCTTTCATGAGAAAGTGGATATGCAATCCATCCAGTCTTTCCTCAAAGCACCTCATTCTATGTTGGAAATAATTTATAGTGTGCTCATGCAGTTTTGGTTTGTAGCACAAGCAATTGACTTGTACTTAAGTTTTTGACAAAAAAAATTAAATTTATAATATAATACAAGTGGCACTCTAAATATGAGTGCCGATTTGCTTATCTAATAATTTTAAATTGCTAATCAAAATAGAACAAAGAGAAAACACAAAAATTATTAATTAACAAAATGAACTTTAATATACTAAATAGACTTTACAAAACTAGTCAGATAAAAATGCTTCTAGAATATTTATAGAGTGGAAAAATACTAAAAAAACATTGCAGAATATACTCACTCACATTGTGAGTGCCAATAAATACCAGCTTTTTTATTGCTGCTCTTAATTATATTTATTGAGTCATAGCAAAGGATTCAGAAATTATGTGACTTATTTGTTGATTGGTAGAAATAAGAAATAGGTCTAGGAATATATTTTTCTCTTTGATCTATAGAATCTGCTCAAATCATAGACTGCTAACCTAGGAACAAGATATATACTATATTGAAAATATAATACATCAGAAAATTTGCAATGTTTCTGGATTATCTTATGAACTACTAGGCCAAATATAATAATAAGAATATATCAGGATAGCTCTTGAAAAACCAGTTTTCTATTAGCTCATAGGTATAGCATATATTGTAGTAGTTGCTGAGATATTTACAACTTATTGCTTAAAAAACCAACTTTCATGATTATTGATTGAACTATGGCCAAGAATCCAGAGGTCATGTGACTCATTGGCTGGTTGGTAAAAAAGATAAATAGTTCTAGGAACATATTTTCTTGTTGGACCTAAGTGATCTGCTCAAATCCTAGACTTCTAATCTAGGAACAATAAGTATACTATTTTAAAAATATTAGACATCAAATAATTTGCAATGTTCCTGGATTATCTCATGAACTACAGGGCTGAATCTAATAATCAGTATATTTCTGGATAGACCTTGAAAAACTCGTTTTCAACCAACTTACAGATCTGGCATATACCAAGATTGTTGCTGAGATATTCACAATTTATTGTCTAAAAAATCAACTTTTAGACTCCCTTATTGATAGGGCCATAGCAAAGGATCTAGAACTCATGTGTCTTATTGGCCAGTTGGTAGAAAAGTAAAATAGGTCTAAAAACATATTTTCCTGCTAAGCCAAAGTAATCCGCTCAAATCTTAGACTGCTAGCCCAGGAACAAGGAGTACTCCTTTCTGAAAATACAAGACATTAGAAAATTTGCATTGTTCCTGGATTATCTCATGAACTACTAGGTGGATTCTCATAATCAGGATATTTCTAGATAGCCCTTGAAAGACTGGCTGTCTACCAACCCACAGGTCTGGCATATACCAGAGTAGTTCCTGAGGTATTGACATTTTATTGCTTAAAAAATCAACTCTCAGACCCCCTTATTGATTGGGCCATAGCAAAAGATCTAGAGGTCATGTGACTTATTGGTTGGTTGGTAGAAAAGGAAAATAGGTTTAGAAACATACTTATCTGTTGAACCTAAGTGATCTGCTCAAATCCTAGACTGCTAGCCCAGGAACAAGGGGTACTTTGCTTTGAAAATACAAGATATTGGAAAATTTGCATTGTTCCTGGATTATCTCATGAACTACTGGGTGGATTCTCATATGCTTTGAAAATACAAGATATTGGAAAATTTGCATTGTTCCTGGATTATCTCATGAACTACTGGGTGGATTCTCATATTCAGGGTATTTCTGGATAGCCCTTGGAAAACTGGTTTTCTACCAACCTGCAGGTCTGGCATATACCATAGTAGTTCCTGAGATATTCACAATTTCTTGCTTAAAAGTCAACTTTTAGACCCCCTTATTGATTTGGACATAGCAAATGATCTAGGGGTCATGTGACTTATTGGCTGGTTGGTAGAAAAGGAAAATAGGTCTAGAAACATATCTTCCTGTTAAACCTAAGTGATCTGTCCAAAATCTAGACTTCTAGCCCAGGAACAAGGAGTATACTATTTTAACAATATCAGACCTCAAAAAACATGTATTGTTCCTGGATTATCTCATGGACTACTGGGTGGATTTTTGAAATCAGGCTATTTTTGGATAGCCCTTGAAAAACTGATTTTCTACCAACCCATAGATCTGGCATATACTATAGTAGTTCCTGAGATATTTACAATTTATTGCTTAAAAAAATCAACTTTTAGACCCCCTTATTGATTGGGACATAGCAAAAGATCTAGAGGTCATGTGACTTATTGGTTGGTTGGTAGAAAAGGGGAATAGGTCTAGAAACATATTTTCCTGTTAGACCTAAGTGATCCGCTCAAATCCTAGACTGCTAGCTTGAGAACAAGGAGTGACGGGATAACGGCCGTTATCCCAGGCCTCGCCCACTAGTACCTGACAGTGGTCAAAGTCTAGTATGACTTTGTTACGCCGCATGAATGGTGTTCCCAGTATCATATTGTAGTGATTGAAGTTCACTACATCCATGTATTCCCGGCTACGTGAGCCTGGAGTTTGGACAGTCACATTTGTCCCATACTGCACCATGGCTTGGCTCCCTACGGTGCCCAGCTGTAACGCCAATGGCGTATCCAACTCCTGCATGGATATTCCATACACATGGGCAAACTGGGGCGTTATGCCCAATGTAGTACTCCCAGAGTCCCATAGGGTCCATGCCTTGTGGCCATCGACGTCCACATACGAGACCAGGCACTCCTTGTCTGCCCGTTTCAATGTAGGGCACTGCAAAGTTCCCTCTGCATGACAAAGAGTCACCTTCTTCATTCGAACCACGTTATTCCTTTTGGGATCATTTGCGGACAGCCAATCTGTCATTGCTGCTAGGCACTCGGAGTCGCTGTCGTGACTGTAGTACTCATTGTCGTAGACGTTGTCATATACGTCGACTGTGACGTACTCCTCCCCCTCCATGACCACACTCTCGGGCTCGGCACCCGATGCCTCCTCTGGGGGCTCCTGGTTGTTTGTGGGGTGCTCTGCCTCAGAATCGGCAGATACGTCTCCATCACTCCCACTCGTGGCTGCAGTATGTGCAGCTTGAAGGTGGGCGCGGGGCGTATACCCCTTCCTCGGGGCTCCTGGCTTTGCAAGGCAGTTGGTAGCGTAGTGGCCTGGTTGGCCACATGCGAAACAAGTCCCCGACTGCCCTGGTGGGTTGGCCGGCTTGAAGTCCCGCCTTGGTTTAGGACGTTCTCCATCCGGCGCCTGCTCTGGGCATGGGCAGCTCCACCCTCAGTTCGCAGCAGGGGTTCTGCGTACAACAAACTGCGTGTTGCGGTCACAGTCCAAATCGGTCTTTTTGGCCAGGAAGGTCCCCACATGCTGACCCTGTGAGGGTGTCCCACCAGGCGGTAGTTGCCTGGGTCCCCCTTTGTGTCCACTCCGATGTTTGTAGTGGTTAGCAGTCTTCAGAGACTGCTCATACCGGATGGCATATGCCACAAATTCTTCCACATTGTTGACTTCTGGGGACAATCTGTCCTCACGTATCAAATAGCGGCGCATGTCCGCTGGAATGCCATCCAAGAACGTTTCGAGCATTGTATATCTGTCCAGGTATACTGCCATGTTCTGGGCATGGTCATTAAGGGTATCATAGAACCCTTGTACTCCCAACTTCTCGGTGTACTTGGCAGACTGGAAGTCCCGCCTTGCATCCTGGAGCATTGAGAGGTGTACGAATCGATCGTACAGTCATATTGGACATGGTTGACGTGCAGTACTGCCTGTCAAAACCATCCCATGGCCTCTCCGGCCAAGAACTCAGGAAGAACAAAGATTTGTTCTCGTTTTATACGGTTGCCTCCGTATAAGCACATGGTGAGATGGGTGCATACATCCATCACCCAATCTTCCAGGTCGCTGAACTTGGACGCGCCTGTATAGGCGCAAATGTGCCTACTGTCTGCTTTATGCAGCTTCACTCTGTCTGGTAACCGTAAGGTTACGCCCAGGGCATCATCGACTACTCGATGCAGGCAATCGTGCATGGCTTCACAATGCATTTGAATGGCCTCCCACTGACCCGGAGATCTAGTCGCCAAATCAGCGGCATGGGGAAGTGACTTCCCTCGTCCACCTTGCGGAGGACATCCCGAGCCTCCTCGACTGTGGGCATAGTTGCCCTCGTCTCGAGGAATCGACCTAGGGCCATCATCCTGGCCGTTACCAGGGACATCACATCTCGTGGCGCCATGTCGATCGAGGAAGTCTCCTTGATCATGATCGTTGCACTGCCCTGGAACTGGAGAAGCTTGATTCTCCTGACCCTGCGTGATGAATTGACGACGCATCTCGTCAATGGGCTTAGTGCCCTCGAATACGATGCCCTGATTGTCGATAAGGGACTGTCCCTTAGTCCTGAGGTCGCCATTGCGCATACGTTGATACGCGACTCTGTCGCTCAATGTTTCGGCCATGGGCACACGCGGCATCATGGATGCCTCGCTCTCCACTTTGAGCATGGTACTATTGTGCCCATCTGGACCTGACATATCTGTTCTACGGTTGTGGTTACGCATGTGTGGGGGCTCCTCACGCCACCCTTGTCCTGCTGGAGTATAAAAAGTACTCACCGGTCTTACTTCGGGCACTTCTTGCACCCATGCTAGTGCCTCCACTAGCTCGATTCCGACGTCTTGATTGCGTCGTGCCGAGCATTCCTCGGACGTGTGGCTCCAGGGGGTTGAGACCCCCGATTGCCGTGTGGCCTTACGCTGCACATACATTTGCAGCTCCATCGTGAGCACTCTCACCATCAAATCAGTATATTTTGTACTGAATACATTGGGCACTTCATGCCCTTGTCACCTAAGTGCTACTATATGGGCTGACGCGTAGCGCTCGAGTCACGCTTGGGTGGTGTATTTCATCACCTCTGGGTGCAAGTCTTAGAACACCCGCAAGCGCACGGTGTATGCAGTTTTCAGCCGCTGTTCCTCTGCTCCGGCATCGTCGTCACTTGACGACTCCATCACCTCCTCTGGAAGCTCTACAACCTCCGGAGCTTCCTCCACTGCTGGTGTGCGTGGGAATTGGTTTTCCATGCGGGATACTTCAGGCCTTGCAGCCTCCTCTGGTACCTCCTCTATGCGGGCTTCCGCCATTTTAAAAGGCATTGAGCCCGCGGTGGGCCGCCTGGTCCCACTACTCTGGCTCGGAGGGAGGGCTCTTCCAGTCCGTACTGACGACTCAGCATCTCCTAGGGCGCCATAGGCGCTGGTTGACTGTTGGCCGTCCTCCAGGGGTCCTTTGGAAGCCAATTGGCTAGACCGTCGCAGTCCTCCTGGCAGCTGCGTAACTGGGGGCGTTAATCTGGGCATCTTGTCCTGGAGGCGTTGCAGACCGTCCTGCTGTAAGCTTTCAGCTCTCCGGGCCTCACTCTCATTCCTGGCCAGGTCGGTACTCTGACCTCAGTCTCGAGCCTTGGGTCTTACCTGATCCGCATTGGACGCTGACGCGTCCTGGGTGTCTGCTGGGTCTCCCCGTAGGTCGTGGGCATTTTGCCTGCTGTCAGTGGGCACTGCAGGTATGGGATTACTCATCGATCCTCTGTTTGAAATTTGCATGGTGTGGCTGTGCAAGAAGCTTGAGAAGCTAATAGAGTTCTGTCAACAAACTCAGCGACTGACGTTGGATGCTAGGCAATAGATCCTAGCTGGCGGATTCAAAAAAATGTAACGAAGTTACGGATTTTGGATAGCTTAGTGTGCACACAACACTGAATCAGACCAGACCGGTCTATTGACAATGTAGTATACAACAAAAATAAGCTGCTTAATAAGCAGCACATATGTACGTATATATAGGGTAAAGTAATTAATATATTAATATTATATTATAATAAATATAATATAATATCTACTACAGTAAGTAAAGCTATGTGGCCAACGCCACATAGCGGACTACGCTACACTCGACAAGAGCGAGATCATCAGGGCCCTGCATTGGGTTGACGAGGTCCTGGTATTGAGGCTCCTTCATCAGGAGCTGTATGGTTTGGTCGTGCAGAGCCTCAACTGTTTGCTGTGCAAACATCTGAAGCTCTGTGATCAGCATGTAAGCAACAATTCTGTCACAACACAGAACGTGAACATTCATATAATATTTATAGAGCTGGTCCAGCTCTAATGGAGTGCAGGGAAGACTGCACGGGGTGTGATAGCGCCTCAGACAACCATCTGTGTTGTTCAACACAACTTTCTTCACCTTCAAAGGCGTACCATTTACAATGACCATGTCATTCACAAAGTCCAACAACACCTTATTCGTACACATAAACAGCATACCGATGATCATGTCATAGCGATCAAAATTTGCTATGTCTACATATTCCTTGGTCGACATCCCTGACGTCTTTATTCTTACTTCAGCGCCAAACTGCACCATGGTGCGACTCTCTACAGTCCTCAGCTGGAGCATCAATGGCTTCTCCAGCTCATGAATGCGAATCGCATTGACATGAGCAAACTGGGGTGTAATACCCGTAGTGGTACTCTCTGAGTCCCACAACGTCCATGCCGGATGTCCATTGACATCAACATAGGTGACTAAGCACTCCTTCTCCTCAGAAGTATAGTGTGGTCACTGCAACTTACTAGTTGCCTTCTACAGGGTTACACGTCTCATTCAGATGCGCTGATCTCCACAGCACTCAGTTAGTGCAAACAGGTGTTCCTTCTTGTCATCATAAGCATAATAGTCGCTGTCATACACATCTACTGCAATGTATTTGTCGCCATCAATCTGGACGCTCTCAGTGTCATCCACTTCTGACCCGTCAGCCTCTACTTGCGGCTCTTCCTCTGCTTCTTCAATGAGCTTGTCGTCCTCGTTGTCACTGATGACATCACTAGGTGCCGCAGCCATATGGGCCGCTCAGATGTGTGCCTTAGGCAGGGCAGGACATTCTTTAGCAAAGTACCCAGTCCTGCCACAGTTGTAGCATGCTGAAGGGTCTCCGGCAGGCCTTCTCTGGACCGCTTCAGGGGCCCCCATAGGTTTGCTTGCCTGATGCACTGCAGGTACTGCTACCCCTCTTGCTACTAATTGGTTTTGACCTGAAAAGGGTTGACTATCTTTCGCTGGCCATTGTCCCACAGGCTTCGATTGAGACCGTTGGCCTCCAGGAATGGTCTTGCAGACAACAAATTGCGGATTGCAACTGTTCTCCATCTCCAACCATTTGGCCAGGAAGGTCCCCACCTTCACTGCCTGATGGTTCATGGATCCTTGGCATAAACTACACTGCTCATAATGATTCGCAGTCTGTGTTGACTGCTCATAACAAATGGCATACACCAAAAATTTGGTCACAGTATTGACCTCTGGAGACAGATTGTCGTTGCATATTAACACTCTTCTCATGTCTGTGGGTATTCTGTCTAGGAATGTCTCATGAATGGTGTATTTGTCTGGATAAATGGCTATATTCTGTGCATAACCCACCAGGTTATCATAAAATGTCTGGATGCCAGTCTTAGCATCATACACTGCCTTTTTAAAGGCATCCCGAGCTTCCTGCATCATTGCAGCATTGACAAATCAATTATACAGTTCTATCAGGACTTCTTTAAACATCCAATGCAGTTTGTCGCGATTAATGTGGAGGACATGGCAACAGAACCAATTCCGAGCCTCTTCCTCCATAAATTTGTGTAGCACAAATATTCTTTCCTGGTCCATGTCATCCGTCTCCACCATAGCAGCAGGCTGCCAGGTGGTAGCAGACGTCCATGGCCCAGTCCTCCAATTGAGAGAACCTATGCCCTCCAGCATATGCATGTATGTGCTTACCATCGGATTTGCAGAGACTTACCCCTGCAGGGAATTTAAACCTGACTCCAAGGGAGTCATCCACCAGACAAGTGAGATGGTCATGCATATGATCCATATGGATTCTGACAGCCTCATTCATTCCTGGCATAGTTTCACACAACTCATGCAGTGCAGGCCTCAAAAATGCCTGTGGACTGTGAAACAGGTGTTCATTGGCCATTCTTTCCGGCCTTGGGGTGGGCTGTTGCCTCACTTCTTGCTTGGCTGGTAATCTACCACCATGCCTGCCACCATTACAATGATTATTATTGTCTCAATCGTTATTCCTATGATCACGACCTCCACCGTCATTATTGTGATGATTTGGCTCCCTCCTCTTGTGGTAATCACTACTATCATCACTACCACCCGGATCTCTGTCCGGTTCAGCAGTTCAAGCCGCAAATTGTTGCTGCATGTCATCAACAGGTGTTACACCTTCACGCCCTTCAAAGGCTACCTCCTGGTCATCAATCAACGACTCACCATGATCATGCAAGTCCTGGTTGCATATCCTCTGGTAATTAACACGCTCATTCCAGTTGTCCACTAGGTGGACACATCGTGCTACATGTTGTGGTTGTGTTTGCTCCTCAAGAATGTGGACTTCATCCACCTCTTCCTTGATAGTAACCTGCTTTTGAGGTGTCTTAATCTTTTGCACTGCAAGTAGTGCCTCTGGCTCTGCCAGAGTCGTCGTCACAGTCTCTACCTCAGATAATGCCTGCTGAGGCACTCTGCTGACAATGCGTTGCCGGTTTGCAGCATTCTGACACCTAACATAGTCTTGCTGAGACTCATTGGCCTGACGAGGTGCATTGAGCAGTTCCATTGCATCTGCAATTAATGGCGCTCATCAGCGCACACTCATTTCGCATTCCACTGAGTCGGCTGGAGTGGCCATTGAGACTGCTGATCCTTGCACCGCTTTATGCTTGAGGTATTCCACCACTTCGAGTTCGAAGATACGCACAAACAATTCGATATATTCAGTCGAATCTGCACGAGGTACATTGTGACTCCTAGCAGCCAGTAACTGTAGGTGCTTTACTACGTAAAGCTGCAGATGCTTTCATGTCGATTCCTTCACAACCAATGGATATTGGTCCAACACTAGCTGCAGCTAAATAGACAGGGTCAAATGTGACCTCTTACTTTCCTCATCATCTGAGGATTCCAGCTCAGATTCTAAGTCCAGGACTCTCCTGAGGCCTTTATGCCTCACCTGCGGCTGTTTGCTGGCCCTTCTGTGCAACTCTGGAAGTCCAGGCACTGGTGACGCCTTTTTCAACTTCATGACCTCGTCGTCCTCCCTACTGACCACTATTGCTGGTCCTTGCTTTTGTTCTTGTGTTGTCAACAATGACGGTCCTGGTTCAGTGGCCATGTCTGCCACATACTCCACATATCGCTCAGTTGGCACCATCTGAAATGGAGTACTATGCACGAACGTGCTGCCTTGTACCAATTCTGAGTACTGAGTAAGGTCCGGTTGACCTTTGGACTGAGCTGATGCGCTCTTGGGCAGTACCGGGTACATCAGTGAAGGCATTTGGCTCGCTGGCAGCGACACTCCTAAGACCACAGATCTCTCTCCTGGTTTACCACCAGGCCATACAATGGACATCATCCATGATACGGATAGCCCACCCAGCATTCCAAAGCTTGTGCTGACATTGTGAGGTATCTTTTCATCCCGCTTTGGTGGAGGTTGGTATGCAGACACGGATTGCATCTTTACAGCTTGAAGTACAGGTAGGTCACCTGTGTCTGCAGCTGGGAACGGAGGGTCCAGATCAAGAGAGCCAGTCATGGAAGCACGTTTTTGACGTGATGCCAACAGAAATTGAGAGGGTTTGATGAAAGTTGCCTAGTCAGTAACAAGTCTAGAGTCTAAAGCCAATAGCAGAAGATTCAAAAAAATATAACCGTTGATTACGAGTTAGAACTATCTTGTGTGTTTCACACAATGCTGAATCAGACCGCAGTATCGGATGGACTAGAACTAGAGTTACTCTAATGAATGCTTATAGCATCGTTGATGCTAGTAACAAGTGTAACTCCATTACAGACGAGGATCAACACATCAAATCCATCAAGCATGTTGCTGCTTTTGGTACTGCTGTCACTCATCTCTGTGAGAAAGCTCTTGCAAAACAGATGTCTGGCTTAGTGTCCTGGCATGTCAGAGCTGCCAAATTAGTGCATCACTTCTATTTTTGGCCCTGGTTCCAAATTTAACTTTTGCATATTGTCCTAGATCTTTGTGGATTACTCAGACTTTCCTCTCATTGCTAAGCAGCCTGGCCTTCATGATGCTCTCTACAAGGTCCAGGACTGCATCAAACATTGCCTCACACAATTTTTCTCTACCATTAAAAACTGGTGTATTTTTGCTGACACCATCTTAAAGTTAATCAATAATAAATGTGCCAAGTACTGCTGGCAGTGGAAGCTGTTTTCTTTGGAAAAATTTAAAGAAAAACATGTTATGTAACTTTCATGACATGTTTCCTTGAGAAATACATAAGCATTTTCTCAGTATAAAAGTTAAGAAAAACTTCACTTATTTTCTGACTGTTTTCTATTATAAAATCACATCTTTTTACCATCTTTTTGCTAATGTAAACACACTGAAAATATTTATAATTGTTCTTTCTATATTGCCTAAAGATATAGAAATCATATTTCTCATAGAACTAGGCTTGGAAGAATTTAATCTCTTTTTTGAATTTTTCTCTTAGATAAAGATATAGAAATCATATTTCTCATAGAACTAGGCTTGGAAGAATTTAATCTCTTTTTTGAATTTTTCTCTTAGATATTTTTATTTTTTTTCTTAGGGCAATATGTAAGAAAGAAATACATTTTATTTTTTAAAGATAAAATGTTATGAAAACATCATCTCTCTACTTGTGTTGCCATTGAATTACTGGTGACTCTCAAATTGACTCTTAGGAGCTCCCTGATTGAGTCAATTTCTTTCTCACCTTTTACCCTAGCCTCCTATCGACCTGACAGATCTTGCACACAAGTGCTCCTTGATAAGACCAACTGCATCCTTGCCAAGAATGGCAAAGTCTCATGTGCCACTCTCTGAGACTACCTCCAGGAGCTTGAACAGACAGCTTGCCAACAGCTTTTTGCACTGGACTTGGCTCAACAATGCTGCAAGCAGCTTCTTGCATGTCATGAGGCCATCCAGGCTGCACTTGACAAGCAAGCAATCTCTGATGCTAAAATCCATATAAAAGAACTGCAAGTCAGTTCCTCTCTTAAGTTGGTTCATCTTCTTATCTTAATCTGCTCTGATTTTGCACTTAATTTCCATTTTTCTTAGCTACCTATTAAAAGCCCAGATGTTGAAATCTCTGTGCTAGATTCCAAGATAGACAAAGTAAATAATGCTATTGAGGCAATCTTGTAGTTATATAGTATCTGTAGCTATCCAATAAATCTCTTTTCTACACACAACATTGTGTTTCTTGTGCATCTGATCTTGACTTTGAAAATGAGGTAATAGCCAGCATCATCCAATTTGGTTTGATCATGATCAGCAACCTAGATTTGCCAGATCTACAGTTGTAGACAGCAAAATATGACCAATTTTTTTGACCCAATTAGGTAGCCTCCTACAATCAGTTGCAGCCCTAGAAAATAGTTAGAATACACTTCTTTAGACATTCTTCTTTGATTTCTATGAGCATTTTTTTGTATTTTTTAAATTTTATGAATTTGAACTCAAAAATTTAGCCAACTTGCTAAAAGAAATTGAGAAAAATATACAAAATATGCCAGTCAACAGCTTTTGTTGCATGGACCATAAATCAAAGAAAATTTTTTTTAATTATAAGCCCAAAATCAAACTTAAAAAATATATCAAAAATCAACAAAAAAAAACAGATTTTCTCCACTCCAGCTGCAAAATGGCACTAAGACATCCTGCAAAATACCGTTGAAATACTCCTGGGCTTTGTAACAATCCAGCTAATCCAAATTCTTTCTCAAAGCACAACAAAGTTAGTTATACCACCAAAACATTTGTTGACCAGGCTTCCTTATCTGGATCAGACAGCGAATCTGACATTGATTGTGGTTTGACAAGGAATGATGTTTCTAAAGGAGCTGCTGCAATAACATCAGAATGGGAGGAACAAGATAAAGAAGAGCTACTCAATTTGAATAAGGAGAACGGAGCAGACTCAGATGAGGAGGAAGACAATGTTGTAATTGGAAGTGATGATGCATGCTAGGATGACAAGGATCTTGGCAGGATGATAGTTGGTTTAGCAAGGGCACATGGCAAAGATCCTCAGGATCCAGATTGGTTTTTGTACACAGTAAAGAAGGCAAACAATAAACAAGGTTAATGTCAAGCTGATGTATAAAAAATTAAAGATTTACCCAATGATAGAGAGGACAAAGTCATATATAAAAGGTCCTGATGTAATGAGCAAGCATTCAAGAACTGCTTATCACTATAAGAAAACATGGAAAAATCAGAGAAAGTTGGATACTTTCAAATTTACCATACAGTCATCAATTGAAGAGCCTTGTATCTCTGAATGCAGTGATACTAAAGTACAAGTTTATAAGGAAAGTGTTGAGGTCCAGGTTCTATCAGAGGCTGAAGTACAAGTTTGGAAGGAAACAGTTGAGTATCAGATTCCACCTCTGTCTTTGGAAGAGATCAAAGAGGAGGCTTGGGAGGAGGAGGTGAATGAGGCCATCATTTCCAGTTCATTGAAAGTGAAGCCATGGGATGCATTACAAGAGCAGATCAAGGAGGACTTGAAGAAGGGTAAGAAAAAGTTGCCAATGTCAAATTTGAATCAGCTGATAGTTCTTTATAACTTTGCAACTTTGAGAATAAAGGGATATGGGTGCATGGCTGCTAGCACAGAGATTGCACAACAGTGGAGTGAAGCTGAAGGTGTTCACTTTTCTCATCAGCTTGATGCACTTGCTTGACACTATGACATTTGGAAGCAGCTCCCAGAAGAACGCCATGGTAGGACACATAAAGCATGCACCTTGCTTGCTAATGAAGAAATTAGAAATGCCACCCTCAACTGGCTTAATCTTCAAACTCCTGGAACAGTCACCTCTCATTGATTTTTTCAAGCTATCAATACCACAATCCTCTCCTCTTTAAATATTGCACTAAAAGCTCCATTGAGTGAACAAACTTCTTGTCAATGGTTGAAAAGACTGGGGTGGAAGTCTCTCTAAATATTGCACTAAAAGCTCCATTGAGTGAACAAACTTCTTGTCAATGGTTGAAAAGACTGGGGTGGAAGTTAAAAACACTTTGGAAAGGAGTTTATATAGATGGGCATGAGCAAGAGGATGTTGTTGCCTATTGCCATGATGTCTTTTTGCCTCAGATAGCTGCATTTGAGGTTTGCATGGCAAAATATAAGGGGCCTGACTTGATAAGGGTGCTACCAGTGCTGGAGGATGGGCAGCAAGAGATCATCCCACTGTTCCAGGATGAATCATATGTTACTGCTAATGAGTACAAACACAGCACATGATGAGTACTAGATTTTTGCAATGTTCAATTCAGTATTCATATAATATTTCAGGTTGAGTGAGAACCAGACAATGCTTCAGAAGAA
Organism: Macrolepiota albuminosa; assembly: GCA_027475525.1. Classification (NCBI taxonomy): domain Eukaryota; kingdom Fungi; phylum Basidiomycota; class Agaricomycetes; order Agaricales; family Agaricaceae; genus Macrolepiota; species Macrolepiota albuminosa. The sequence goes on from JAMWFC010000107.1 coordinate 68,261, forward strand.
AGGTTGTTTCATCACATCTGAGACTGGACAACTTGTTCATCTCAATGCTGATGGAAAGATTGTTGATGAAGCTTACAAGATCATCTATCCAGGCTCAAATGGTGATGCCTGGTGGGATTGTACATAGCTGTTAAATCAAGTTAAATATGCAATTGATGTTTTTGAGAAACAGCCTCCACAATGCTAAGCTCTCTTCATTTTTGACCAATAAATCAAGTTAAATATGCAATTGATGTTTTTGAGAAACAGCCTCCACAATGCTAAGCTCTCTTCATTTTTGACCAATTATCTGCACATGGATCACTGATACAACATACAGAGTTAAAACTATGTATGTCAGAACAAAAGAGAAACAGGTCAGAGGATAGTAAAGAAGCAGGAAAGCAAAAGCAGAGCATAGAAAAAGATAGCAAAAAGCAGGAAGCAACAAAATAAGACTGTATTATATAAAAGAGCTCTAAAAATAGCTTCAGCAGTCAAATGAAGAAGACATGATCAAAAAGAGATAGCAAAAGGAGATAACAAAAGGGGCTAATCAATCAAGCCTCAGCATTTTGACAACAAGAAAGGACCATATAGCACCTAAGAAATCACACATGCTATAATAAAAAGCTGGATGATGGTCCATGCTCTAATTTAAGGGTATAAAAAGGAGGAGTACAGTTAGGAAAAGGACACTGACTCATTGGAATCAGAATCCCTAGAGAGTGGATACCTTAGGGCCAATTTGTTGAGTCTTGATTACATAGCATATGTCAGGGGACTCCTCGCTCTACTCCGCTTGTTGTCTGGTCACAATTTCCTTTTCCGGAATTCCAGAGAACTCCAGAGCATTTCCCACACCCTGGAGTTCTTCAGGCCTCCTGGAGCTAGCTGTTGGATACTGTACAGTCGTGCCCATGCCTTTCCGCCCCTGTACTGATGTGCTGCACTGGCAGAGGAATCCTTAGACTTGTTCTCTTTGGATTTCCCTCTGCCAGGTGATTAGTTATTGATTGTACTGTCATTACTGGCTCTGAATCCTTAGACTTGTTCTCTTTGGATTTCCCTCTGCCAGGTGATTAGTTATTGATTGTACTGTCATTACTGGCTCTAATACACTTTGGATTTCCCTCTGCCAGTTGCGTGATTAGCTGCAGCCCCCGGAGGTCGCCCTTACAGCAGAACAAGTCTCCCAATTCCAGTCTGGAAGGCTCCCATAGCTGTCAGAAGAATTCTCTGGCTCCTATCTGCCGCTTCTCTACCATTTTAAGCATCTGGGCCTTCTATGTCCCCATAGCTGTCAGAAGAATTCTCTGGCTCCTATCTGCCGCTTCTCTACCATTTTAAGCATCTGGGCCTTCTATGTCTCAGCTTGCCTCTCCTCCGGACGCTACAGCTCCTCAGGATGAAGCCTGGACTCGCTTGCTCCACCTAGAGGCTCAAGTGCAGCTTACTCAAGCTTCCCTCACTCACCACACCACCGAACTCTCCACCCTCCGACAAACCACTGAAACCATCTCTGACTCCCTCCGGGCACTCCTAGAGCGTCTAAACACCATTCCCTTGGTTGCTACAGCAACCCCAGCAGTGGAACTGCCCCCCGCTGTTCAGCCATCCGCTCCAAGTCCTCCGACGGCCCAAGGGACCCCACATGCGCTCCTTCCCTGACCAGCAATCCCAGATGCCTATGATGGTGACCGTGTGACTGGAGAACAATTTCTACAGTCATGCCTCACCTATATCTAGCTCTGCGGGGACGACTTCGTCTCTGATGACCTAAAAATCGCATGGGTTCTCTCCTACATGAAGTCTGGAAGAGCGGCCACCTACGCACTGCAGGTTTTCCGACGCCCCAGAGGTGTTGCGGGGTTCGCAAACTGGGCCACATTCAAGCAGGAGTTCCGGGACGAGTTCTTCCCCCGGAACCCAGCCAAGGCAGCTGCGCTGGTCCTCTGAGACAGGGATCAATACAGACAAGAGAAGCGCTCGCTGGATGAATACATCGATTCTTTCTGGGCACTAGTTGAGCAGGCCGAGTACCTGGATGGACTGCAACTCTGCCTCACCTTCTGGGAAGGGCTCCAATCCACTCTGATGGAGCGCATTGACAACCTCGCAGAAGGACGTCCAGCCGACAACCAAGTCGCCTCCTGGTACCGAGTGGCCTGGGACCAGTGGCAGCTCATGGAACTTAAGTGCAGTCTGCGCCAAGCTCCAGCCACTGCAATAGCCCCGCATCCTTGGGTCTCCTTCCCCTGCCCAGTAGCAGCCATGTTCCACCCTCCCAGCCTCCCTGCTCCCTCCGCAGTGCCAACACTGCCCCTGGGGGCCCCTATGGATGTAGACTCCTCCCACCAGCATGCCAACATACCTCTTCTGTGCTGGTGCTGCGGCACCCCCGATCACTTTGCATGCCATTGCCCGCTTAGCCTCGAGGTGCATTACCTGATCCCAGAGGAGCAGGAAGAGCTGCTCCTGCAGCTCCTGGCAGCCAAGGACACAGCCAGAGCACCCTCTCCAGACGTTGCAGCACTGGAGACCCTGGAGAGGAGCGGAGTGCGGATGCGCTGGGAGAAGGGAGCCCAGAGGATTTTTAGAGGAGTGACAAGTGAAGAGTATGCCCCCGTCGCTTAGTGCAAATCAATTTGTATGTCTATCCATAGAAGAGCCCAATACAACTCCTGTGGACACTTTGGCACCTACGATTGTAAGCACATCCCTCAACGTATCTAAAAGCCCCCTGGCCTCGCCGACTCCTTCTGCTGGGTCCCCTCAACCCTGCATCCCTGCCTGGCAATGTCACCTCCCGAGACGCTATGTGGTAGCCTTGACACCCTCGGCCAACTCGCTCTGGCTAAAGGTGGAGGTTGAAACAACTGACACACAGCAGACCCGGAGCATGGTTGCTCTCCTAGATTCCAAAGCAACAGGGCTCTTTGTGGATGCTGACTACATGACCAGACACCAACTCACGACTCGCCCTCTCTCTTCCCCAATTCTGGTCTACAATATTGATGGTACCCCCAATGAAGCAGGTTCCATCCGTGCCGTCATATACCTGGTTCTGCGCTATTGGGCCCATGCCGAGCATGCCACCTTTGCAGTCACCAGCTTGGGAAAGCAGGATATGATCCTGGGGTACACGTGGCTCTGGAAGCACAACCCAGAAATAGACTGGACTACCGGAGAGGTGAGCATGAGTCGGTGCCCCCGATGCTGCGCCACCTGTGCAAAGAAGGCAAGGATAGAGTGGTGTGCCACTGTGTGGGAATGCGCAGCCATCTGGGCCTGCCAGGCAGGACACATCCCCTTTGCCGACCTTGACCTGTTGGATCCCCCGCCCCTGGCGTTCTCTCATAGAGAGGCCCTCTATGAGGACAACAGACACAGCAGTGGAGAGGCCACCATGGAAGATGGTTGCAAAGGAGAATTCCTGCCAGTCCCGGACCTGGAATTACCAGACGAGGCCATCGAGGTAGGAGACCACATCTATGCCATGGCGTTGCATCCACCACCATCGGCGGAGGAGATCCAGGCCAGCCAGACCACTTCCCAACGGTTGGCCCAGGCCTTCGCTGTCACGACCCCTTCCCTCTGGGCCCACCCTGGGACACCCCCAGAACACCATCCAGGACCCTCCCTCCGACTCCACAGGACACACCCCGCCATCACGACCGCCAACACCGCCATCATGCACATCAAGGACCGCCATCAGCCGCCACCAGCCCCGATCGACAATCGGATCACGCAACTCGTTCCCGGCCATCACGACTCCCTCCACGCCAATTGATTGCGCGCCCCACATGCGCGATCCAGGTATACAGTCCCTGCCCGCTACTCAATGACTCCCAGAACCCATCTCAGACACCCCGGAATCCCGAGACCCGGTCTCGTAGTACTTATAGTGTAGTTCCCTGTTGTATTTGCTAGTCTTGATATTACATTGCATTACTTGGATTGTTGCATGCCCTCTATTCGACTAGTACGCATTGACTGGCACGCTTGGATAATTGCGTGCTCTAAGACTGGTACGCACTTCGCAACTTTAACTTACTAACTTGGTCTTGTCTTAGAACCTCCGGTTCGCGACTCAACTCCCACCCAAACTCCCCAGTTACCCACCACCCAAAACCCCCAGACTAAGTCCCCCCTCCTGGGATTCCCCTGTCCACGTCTTGAACCCCAGAGTTCTAGCCCCGGAGTTCCAGACACCCGAGTATCTGTGGGTCAAGTCCGCATTGTAAGGGCGATCGCTTTCCTGGGAGTTCTAGCCCCGGAGTTCCAGACACCCGAGTATCTGTGGGTCAAGTCCGCATTGTAAGGGCGATCGCTTTCCTGGAAAGCCCCCGACTCAGCGGAACCTGACATTTGCCACCAATACCTTGTCTCGCCCATTCTAGGATACTGTCCCAGGCCATCTGCACAACTTTGAGGATGTTTTTTCCAAGGCCTCGTTTGATTCTCTCCCAGAGTGCAAGCAGTGGGATCATGCCATCGAGCTCCTACCAGACTCAAAGCCTGCCAACTGCAAGGTGTACTCACTGGCACCCAAGGAGCAGGATGAGCTAGATGCCTTCCTCTGGGAGAATCTCAAAACTGGAAGAATTCGACCCTCAAAGTCACCGATGGCCTCCCCAGTGTTTTTCATCAAGAAGAAGGATGGCACCCTCCGGTTGGTCCAAGATTATCGTGTGCTCAATGCAATGACCATCAAGAACCACTGCCCGCTCCCTCTCATCTCAGAACTCATCAACAACCTCTGGGGTGCACGCTACTTCACCAAGTTGGACGTCTGCTGGGACTACAACAATGTGCGCATCTAGGAGGGAGACGAGTGGAAGGCTGCATTTTGGACCAACCGGGGCCTGTTTGAACCATTGGTAATGTTCTTTGGGCTCACCAACAGCCCTGCCACCTTTCAAACCATGATGAATGACATATTCCAGGACCTCATAGCAGATGGAGTGGTGTGTGTATACCTGGACAATATTCTCATCTACACCAAGATGCTAGAGGAGCATCGTCAGATCACTCACATAGTCCTAGACTGCCTCTGCCAGTATTAGCTCTACCTCAAACCAGAGAAATGTGAGTTTGAGAAAACTCAGATCGAGTACCTTGGGCTCATCATTTCTCACGGCATGGTGGAGATGGACCCGGTGAAGGTGGCTGGGGTTACGCAGTGGCCAGAGCCCCGGAACAAGAAGGAAGTACAGGCCTTCCTGGGGTTCACCAACTTCTACCGGCGGTTCATCCAGGACTTCTCCCACCACGCACGGCCCCTCTTTGACCTCACCCAGAAGGAGGCAGCCTGGACTTGGGGTGACACAGAGCAACAGGCCTTCAATGCCCTGAAGCTGGCCATCACCTCCAAGCCGGTGCTCCTCTTCCCAGATGATGATCAGCCCTTTCGAGTCGAGACAGACAGCTCCGACTTTGCCACCGGCGCCGTCCTGTCTCAGCAATCCCCGGGGGATGGCAAGTGGCATCCGGTGGCCTTCTACTCTAAGAGCCTCAATGCCGTGGAGCGGAACTATGAGATCCACGACAAGGAGATGCTGGCAATCATCCAGTCATTAGAGGAGTGGCGCCACTTCCTGGAGGGGGCCTGGCACAAGTTCGAAGTCTGGACAGACCACAAGAACTTGGAGTACTTCCGGACAGCAAAGAAGCTCAACTGCCGCCAGGCCTGGTGGTCCCTCTACCTTGCCAACTTTGACTTCTCACTGCATCACAAGCCAGGGAGGTCAATGGGGAAGCCCGATGCCCTATCCAGACGTGCCAACCATGGCTCCAGGGCCGGAGACAACAACAACATCACTCTCCTACGACTGGAGCTGTTCGCCATCCGGGCACTGGAGGGGATATCTGCCCAGGGAGACGAGGTTGATATTCTCTGGGATATCCGTCGAGGGAACCGGGAGGGGATGCAGGAGGACTCCGTGGCCAAGGCTGCCTTGGCTCTACGGTCTCACTGCCCTATGGGCATGAGGGCAGTGCATGCCAATGAGTGGAGTCTCCAAGACGGCCTCACCTACCACGGCCGCATCTATGTACCCAACGATTGGGAGCTCCAGAGACGCATTGTTGAGCAACACCACGACTCCCGCATTGCCAGACACCCTGGGCACTGGAAGACATTGGAACTTGTGTCCTGGAACTACTAGTGGCCCCAGATGTTGAGATACATAGGCTCCTACACCAGCACCTGCGATCTTTGCCTCCGGACCAAGCCCCAGCGCCGTCTCCCTACCGGTCAGCTGCACTCCTTGCCGACACCTGCAGAATGATGGAGTGTGGCCTCTGTCGACTTCATTGTGGAGCTTCCAAACACACATGGCTACGATGCCATCCTGGTGGTTGTGGACCTCTATGGCAAACGGGCTCACTTCACTCTGACCCACACAACCTGCTCCACCATGGGTGCCGCTAACCTGTACCAGAAGAATGTCTGGAAACTTCACGGTCTTTCCGATGCGTATGTATCCAACTGGGGCCCACAGTTTGTTGCGGAGTTCATCCGGGAGCTCTACCACCTCCTGCATGTGAAGCTCCACACCTCCACTGCCTACCACCCACAATCTGACAGCCAGACTGAACATGTTAACCAGGAGCTTGAGCAATACCTGCAGCTATTTTGCAACAAGCATCAGGATGACTGAGATGAGCTCCTGCCAGAGGCAGAATTCCAATACAACAACCATGTCCATGTCTCAATGCAGGTATCACCCTTCTTCCTCGACACTGGGTGGCACCCCCAGATGGGTTTTGAGCCACGCACATGGCGGTCAGAGAACGAATCAGTCAACAAGTTTGTGGATCGCATGCAGAAGGCACAGGAGGAGGTGAAGGCTGTGCTAACTAAGGCAAAGGATGACATGGCACGATACTACAACCGGGGCCGGACACCAGCTCCCAAGTACAAGCCCAGAGACTGTGTATTCCTGGATGCCTCTGACATCTCCACCACGCGACCCTCAAAGAAGCTGTCTCATCGTCAACTGGGGCCATATCCCATTGAGCGTCAGGTGGGGCCCCTAGCCTACCGACTCCGGCTGCCTGCGGGCATGCGCCAACTCCACCCGGTCTTCAACGTGGTCAAGCTTTCTCCAGCCCCGAAAGACCCCATCCCTGGGCGACAAGCACTGCCGCTGCCACCACCAGTCCTAGCAGACAGCGGGGTGGAGTACAAAGTGGAGAAGATCTTGGACAGCTGCTTATTCCATTGCAAGCTACAGTACAAGGTGAAGTGGAAGGGCTATGGTATCGAAGACATCTCCTGGGAGCCATTGGAAGACGTCCATGCCCCGGCTCTCATCCGGGACTTCCACTGCCTGCACCCTGATGCCCCACGAACCATACGGAGAGTTTACCCCCTTTCTCTAGTGGATCAGGCCATCCGCAAGTTCTTCTACCCAGCACGTCGAGACACCACACCCTAGAAGGGGGGGTGATGTCAGGGGACTCCTCGATCTACTCCACTTGTTGTCTGGTCACAATTTCCTTTTCTGGAATTCCAGAGAACTCTGGAGCATTTCCCATGCCCCGGAGTTCTCCAGGCCTCCCAGAGCTAGCCATTGGATACTGTACAGTTGCTCCCATGCCTTTCTGCCCCCGTACTGATGTGCCACACTAGCAGAGGAATCCTTAGACTTGTTCTCTTTGGATTTCCCTCTGCCAGTTGCGTAATTAGCTGCAGCCCCCAGAGGTCGTCCTTACAGCATAGTACTACTAGTTTCACAACATTATATATCAATCATATATACACCAAAACAGAGTGAAATTAAGATAGTTATTCAGAGATAACAAAGCCCCAGAATTCATTGTACACAAACATAAGTACAATATCACTTCCTCCTGATGTATTAAAGGCTTTTGAAATGAATAAATCAGATGGTGGCAAGCAACAGATTCAATGTAATACAAGAATTTGTTACTCAAACCTATCAGTGAAGCAGCAAGAGAATCTTCAGAAGATGACATTTCCAGATGGCAGATCAAAAGAGCTGCAGCATGTCTTTGAGGAGCAAGGATTTAATGTAACAAACCTCAAAACCAAGTGCTCTCCAATCTGCTCCACTGAAAACACAGGCTATTGCATGGCTTATCTCCTGAGCCAGCAAAATGATTTTAACTAGGATTCAATGCTCAAAGTTCTTATTCATAGAGCCCAACACTTGTATATCTTCTCATCAAAATTCCACTGTGAGTTGAATTTCATTGAAATGGTATGCTCATTTTCTTTCTTGCAACTCACATCAAAGCTTATTAGTACTGGAGTTGGGCTAAGTATCACTACTGGGAGCATGTAAAGAGTGGGTTTACAGAGGCAAAGAAATTGGCTTGTAAATATCTTGACAACTGCCCAGCAGAAGTGATTTGTCACTTTATCAACCATTCTTGGTGATTTATGAATGCTTACTGCAAGGGTCTTACTGGCAAGGCTGCAGCATGGGCTGTTTACAACCAACAATCCTACCATCAAGTTTCTCAGAGTGCAATAATGTCAATTGAAGCAGTATTGAACTAGAATTACCAAAAGTAGTAGTCTCTATTCAATAAATTATTCTCAAAAATTTGGCCATCTAAAAACATCATGGGAAAAACTTTGAAGAGTTGTTTTTTGATGTATTTTGAGATCCTGAGTTCAGACCTGGAGTTGGTTTGACTCAGAAAATTGTCCTTATTGAGATGTCAAAGTTGTCATGTTTAACTGTCCACAAGTATAGACAAGCCAAATTGCGCCATGCTTTGGTTCTATTTTGGGGGCACAATAGAGTAGTAGTCTCTATTACACATTTGCCATTGTACCCCAGCAAACACCAACAAGGGGGAAACATGAGTTTGCACCACAAACAACCATTCAAACTTCCAAAGTTGCAAAATCCACTCTCTCTTATTGGCACATCTTCACTTCTCCACTACCAATGATCTGTGTCCCTATCTTCATGACCACAGATTCCCCCAAATAATCAACATCAGTCTTTGTCAGCTGGCATGCATCCCATACAAACCCATCAGCACATTTCATTAAGACCAATGATATTCCTGCCTTCACATGTGATTGGCTTCTATGATGGAAACCTTGCCCACTCTCAATTATTCAGATCCCACAGCCATGAACCTTGTCCACCTCTGGTAAATGAAAAGAGCCAGAATCCTCTGAATCACTGCATTATGAATATGTGCCAGAGTAAACCTTGGCCAGGACAGAAGAAAAAATAGACAATAAAGCAGAGTACTTATAATGATAGAATTGGGCCACATCTGATTTAACTCATTCACATCAACCAATCACTCCGTCAAATACTAGCAGGAGCTCACACACCATGGGAGGTCATGAACATCTCACATCCACACATTACTAGTTCTGAATTTACCTCATCTTGAATCCATACTAACTCTAACCTTACCTTTGATTTACTGCAATGTGAACCCACTACTTTACATACTAAACACAATCAGTACAAGAAAAGTTCTACTTCACAAAAATACAGACATTAATATCAACAATGCTGCTCCCTATATATAATACTATATATTTGGCCTATTGGCTTGCCTCTTAGCTCTGTATTGTAGCTTGCTGGCATTAAATAGAAACCATTATCATCATCAGTTCTATTTTTGCCTCAGCCTCTTCTGGTGTTCCAATCATCCAGGGATGGTTGTTTCTGATCATGTGGGGCAGCTGACTTCTTTTTTCTTCCCCACCTTGGACCACTGTTCCCTACTACTCAGTTCCATTTTTAGCTGATTGTGTGGGGTAACTCTTTGCTTTTCCTTTGCACTAAGGCTTCTATTGTTGCATCTCTGCTTTTCTGTGGAGTAATCTTGATTCAATACTGCCATTATACTGGGAAATTCCCACAGTCTATAAGAGAGAGAGGAAAAAGTCCACAGTGCAAATGTACAGTGAAAGCATTACAAAGAAACAGAAGGGGGGCCAAAGTGGTCACCCTAGAGTCCCAGACCCAGACTCTGACATAAACTCACCAGTGAGCCCTGTCCTAGGATGGTGAAAATGAGACTCAGAGACTTTTAGTTGACAAGTCAAACAAGAACTAAGAGCACACATTGGACACAGCACATATGCAGGAACAGCAATAGACATACAGATGGATACAGAGATGAAAGAGCTGATGACAATAGCTGAGGCAGAGGCAATAGTCATCAATCAACCTGAAAACCTCCACAGAGAGCTGAGATGATTCTCCAATCACCATGTGTGGAAAATGTGCATGATAGAAGTAGCATACAATGTGATGAGGAAACTCATCCTGGAGCTAATTGAAGCAGGTAAAAGAAGTGAGGAAAGCAATAATGCTGATACCTTGCATATATTACAGAAAACTGCAGAGCTGCAGGCTACAGTAAATGACTTGGCCAAAGCAGTAGGCAACCTAGTAAAATGCCAAAACAAAGGCCAAACTAAAACCAAAAGCAATCAGGCCCAACTTATGTCAAATGACTCAAACCTATGCAGGCTCATGCAGGCCTGCAAAAGGCACCAGCAGATATCTGCAGAGGCCTATGCAGGTCCATGGGGGCTGGTTGGACCAAAGAAAAAGATAACTCTTCATGCCTGTCATATGCCTGTAAAAAGCAATCAAATCCCTGGCCCTGGAGAAGCCTCCAGCAACGGAACATACTGATGATTTAACCGCTGCACCACAGGTCCATTACTAATAAATAGATTCAAAGATCAGATAACACAATGAATAGCTGCCCACCTACATCTCCACAGGTCTCCGTATGGATATTTTAAGGTGGAAGGAGGATGGCATACCTCTCAAAGGAGTTTTTGTGGCTTAAAAGGGATGTTGGCATCAGCTAGCATCCATTGGAGTTTGTTGGCAGCTGTTTGGATCTGTCAGGATCCATTGTACATCTATTGGCATCTGCTGGATATCTGCTGATATCTATTGGCATTTATAGAAATCCATTCTGTCAGGATCCATTGTACATCTATTGGCATCTGCTGGATATCTGCTGATATCTATTGGCATTTATAGAAATCCATTAGTAACCCTCAGTATCATTTGGCATTATTTGGCATTGCCTGGCATCAGAGCAGGAGAGAAGAAAAGGAGGTGCATGGGCATCTGCCACATAGAGTGGTGTCTTGGAGAGTGTGGGAGATGGTGGAAGAGGAATGGAGGTAGGGAGAAAGAGAGGAAAGAGGAAAGAGGATAAGCATGAGTGTCTGCTGACATGCCAGCAGACATAGCAGATATTGGATGTCAGGTTAGGGGGAAGGAGGGGAGCAGAAGCATGTAGTGTATAAAGATAGAGAGTGAAGAGGATGGCACTGGGGAGAAAAAGGAGGAAGGGTGGAAGGAGATGCATGAGTGTCTGCTGTCTGCTGGCATACCAGCAGGCAGTAGCAGACATCAGCATGTGAGCTGCCATAGCTAATGTCAGCGGATAGTAGCTGATGTCCAAAGAAATCTTTCTGTGTAAAAATGACAAACAATTTAGTAGGGATGGTGTTCGGGTTGAAAGAGGGGAAACAAGTCTGGTGGACCTGTGTTCTGTCTATAAAAATGAATGAATCAAATTAATTTACTAAAATGGTGTCTTTTGACCAATCTATATATATACTATGAAGTTGCAACCAGTCCCAGTGGTTCAGTGGAATATTTGTCAATTGATATTTAATATTGTGTGGAGTGGCAGGTTCAACTCTCCTAGTTCACCTTAATGATGTATAATGGTGTCTTTTTATACTGCTGCATTTTTGCACTACATATACACTGTACTAACTTTTGGTAAGCACCTGTGGTCCAATAGAATATTGATACATTGATATTTCATATTGTGCACAAGAGATGAGCTCAACTCCCACTAGTGCACATTAGAGCAGCAGACTGCTGATGTCTGCTAGCATCATTAATTTGATCTATTCAAAACTCTGGAAATTTCTGCAAAGGAATAGAATGCACAAATCTGCATATGTATTCATCCCAGTACATGTGACCAGTTGATGACACACTATGACTAGGCTACCTTTGTGCTGGGCTATTGTGACAAAAATAGCCAGCCCTGGTGTATTATCACTTGTCACATGCGCTACAATAAACACACATGCAAGTTTCTTCATTCTACCTCTTTTTAGTAATTTCTAGAATTTTGAACAGATCAACTTGATAATGCTAGCATTTTACTTGTAGTAAATTGACAGAGGATAGAAGAGGTATACTGGAGTAGTATTCTGTACATGGACAGATTAAAGAATTAGGAAAGAGGAAAACCATGAGATGTAGCAGAATATTAGACTGATATTGATTTACACCAGTGCCTGTACAGTAAGCATCTGTGGTGTAGTGGAATATTATCACTTGGTATTTATTGTATCTGGCAGTAGGCAGATTTGACTCCTACTAGTGCATTGACATCAAACTGTCAGTAATTTTTGACCTGCTTAGCTAATTGTTATTTACTACACAGTATGATAAACAAAGTAAGGTTGTAATTTTATTTACAATGTCCTGTAGTCTAGCAGAATATTGTCAGTTTATATTCCTTCTAGTGCACAATTGGAGAGTTTGAGTCCCCCTTATGTAATTGTTGAATAGTGTGTGGTTTTTTTGTGTCTATGAGGGTGGCATAACAAATTAAACAGATTTATAATAGATTTGTCACCAGCACAATAGGATGGTTAATTTTAATGAAAAATAACCAATGGAAAAGCTATGAATTATAGTAACTAACAATTAAATTACTTGTCATCCATCTCTTCTGCCATCACAACAAATAGCAGCAAAAGGTTTTCTTCATCCTCAGTCATCATATGTCCACTGCTCCAGACTTCTATTTGTCTACCATCAACTCCAAAATCTCTATGAGCAAGGTTTGCTGATTTTGGAGAGGGAAAAATTGGCTCATGCTTTTAATAATATCTGAGACATGGCAGACCACATTATTCAGTGATGCAGCCCCCAGATATAACAATACAAAGTTCTATGGCAGACAGTCAGATCCTAATATATTTACACATTTTGAAGTTATCTTACAAATTCCTTGTCTAGATGCTGGATAATCCATGCCTCTTCCACTTCAAGACTTGGCACAAGATTGCAAAATATAGAAAATGCTGCAATGAGGCACAACTCAATGTAGTCAACAACCTCTTGCAAATTTTCTAATACAGTAGCTTGGAACAGGACATTGTGTGATACAGAGGTAGATGTCATTGCATTGTTGCTAGTAGAAGTGGATACTGCTATATATCAGATTATTGTGCCTTGTAAACAAAAGTGATTTTCAACAATTCTATTGCATGTGACTGTCACAAATCTGTTCCAATCATCTGCTGATAGAAGCAAGCTATAATAATGTTCTGCATCCATCAGTTCAATCCGCCTCTGCATCTGTTACATCAATCTGTCTCTGTATCTACTATTTTCACAGCAGATCTCTTGCAGTTTGCCGGGGAATAAAATCAGGAAGCACTCACCTAAATTTATCAATTGCCATTGAGGTCAATTCTTGTCACATGGCCACCTTTTTGTGGGCATATGACTGGAGACCTCTTTTCTTCACTGATATACTATGCTTTAACCAAATATCTGCCTGGTTGAAGACTATTTCACTTGTGACAAGCTGACATTCCTCTGTCTATCTGTTGCATTGTGCTCTAGCACGTAGATAATGAACATGATTAACTGAAGAGATATGTTCACAAACAGATGTAATGATAATGGAAATGTTAACAAGAGGACTGACATTTAGAAATAGTCACAAATTCATTTTCTGTATCAGAATTAGATTGCCATGTCTAAGATATCTTGATTCTTGATGAACTAGGAATGTTGGGATCTCATATAGCTGTGCTTGCATTCAAATCTACTTTTTGCAGAACTAAATACTTTTTCTGAATGCTGGGGTCCAATCCTAGTTATAGCAGAGCACAGTGGCATTGTGCATAGGCACGAGCCTTTACCAGGATTGAGGCCTGAATTTTTTGAAGAGATGTGCAAGCTTGAGTTTTCACATTCTTGCTTGGGGTGATTTGGACAACATGAGAATATAGGAATGATTTCTTTGCAATGAATTCTCAAAGGGCTTACAGGAGCCTTTCAATTTCAATCAAGTACAGATTGTGCTCTATCATTGTTAATAGTGAGACATTACCCATGATTATAGATGGAAAGGAGATTTCAAAATCTTCTGGAACAACTACATCTGTTGGTCCAAGGTTATCTACTGGTGGTACTAGCGGATTTACTGGTTGTCTATCTTCTGCCATTTTATTGTTGTCAAAGGCTCCAGGAACTTCATCCAGTTCTAGAGAGGCAATCTGCCTTCCACTAGCAATAAATCTGCTCCTGTCCTGAGAAGCAGCAAGGACATTGAGTCGAATTCTTAATAGTTCTCTTTCTGCCTTGATCTTTTGCTGATCATCATTGCTTGCATGCCGATTAAAATGGCGAACCTGGCCCTGAATTGCAATTCTGAGCTTCCCATTAGTGAGATAGGTTGGGCCATCAGCAATACACCTTACTGCTGCTCCTCAATGTCAAGGGCAAGTTGAATCTGGAAGGAATAAATATCTGTCACTGCAATATCTGTTGAGTGATTTCCACTGTCTGCTGCCATTCGGTCTTCACTTGCATTATTGAAGGTCATTGTACAAGCTTTGAGAATATCCATTGCTTTATGGTTTTCCTCCTCTCTGAGCCTTTCTGCCTTAGCTATTCTGGCTTCCCAGCTTATTAGTAAATCTGTTGATATTCCAATGGATCACTCAGTAAAATATTGAATGGCTGCATCTCTCATCTTAACAGCAGTCCTGTACTTTCAACATAGGAATGGAACCATGTCAAGCAGCTTCTTCCAGTTTAAGTCACACATGTGATTATCAAGGATTTCTGCCTGATATGCCAAGGTAGCTGTATGGGCTATCTGTGAGACTTCATTTAGTGTAGACCAGAGACTTTCAATTATCTCTCCAGCCAAATAGCCAGCTCTGAGAATAAAGAACAGGGCAAAGCAAAAAGAACAATCCTTCTTATGTCTATGGACATGAAGAAGTCCTATTGCAAAGTCTACGAAGTGATTATCCAGCAAGACTTCTTTGGCCTCAGCAAGCTGTTCAGAAAATTTGACACACCACTAGCATGCTATGTCATATACCAGTAGGAGATGCTGAATTCCATTCATGTTAGTCATCTTAACTGCCCATGTGATGGAAAAGTCTGTGTAAACCTGGCCTTTATCATGGGTCAAGTTTGTTACACTATTAAAAGCAAAGCAGCCATGCCATGTATATGCTGTTGCAACAATACCAGTAATGTCACATGACTTGTTCATTATCAGGGCCTTTTCAATAGCTATGAATGTGTTTTCACAAGCTGCTCTCTAGACAGACAGAGGTCCAGCAGATGGCCAATGAACAGGATTGAATTGATGAGCAGATGGTAGACAGATAGAGTTAAAGAATGTCACTTACTATTGGCTGTTCCTTTGCATGCTTGAGATAGTGGGTGAGCTCATCCCTCCTGGCCATCATACCACCGCCTTCTGAATGCCATACATTGTAAGCAGAATTAGAATGTCAGACATGATCCATCTTAAAATTGCTGTCCATCATTAAAGAATGATTGAACTTCCACCAGACGAGATCTTCTTCCTAGTTAGATAGAAGATTGACTCCTAGTTGAGGACAAGTTGGACAGAATATTGCAAGTTCACCACAGTTTGGCGCCATGGGATGCCTTGATTCATCATGTCTGAAGCCTGCCCACTTCAACTTCTTCAGCCACCACCATGAATAAGAAATTCATCATAGCTCACAGTAAAGATATGTCTGAAGCCTGCCCACTTCAACTTCTTCAGCCACCACCATGAATAAGAAATTCATCATAGCTCACAGTAAAGATTATCCAGGAAGTTATTCTTGCAATTTTTTGCCAGTACTAGTAGGTGAATGCTTTGCACTCTAGATTTGTCAGATAGAAGTTGTCCAGCATAGCCATTGTAAAATATGTTTGTGTCTAATCAAATGTACTGGAGACCAGCAGCAAGCAGATAGTATCCTCCACCAAGACATCTATCTCAAAACACTCACATGAAATGACAGTGATGTAGTGTACTCCAGTTGTGTGAACAATCCATTGTATTGGATTCCAAAGCAATCATATTTGTCCATATGGAACCTGTTTATGGCTGGCCAATCTTCTAGAATATCTTCTATTGGCACATTATTCTCTGGTTCCTGTTGCTCTTCCTCTTCTATGATTTGATCAAGGCTGGCATTTTGAAGTCTGCTCAGAAAATCTGAAGTTATAGACGGATGTGCTGCCAGATGTCCCAGGTCACTATCTGCTGATGAAAGTTCAACATCCAGTTGATATTTGAGTTGTAGAAACTCTTGCTCCTGAATGTCCTTTTTCTGCTCATGGTCCTCAAGAGCCCTGATCCTGACCTTCCCTTGATGACAGTTTGCATGCAATGAATTGTGTTGGATATAGAAATATCCTTCAGTATCCAACATATTCATTGGTTAGAAATACCTACCATTCCATAATTCAGATCAGTGAAATAGGTTGGAGTTGTGCGTGTAGTGGAAACATCTGTGACATAATATTCTTGACCTAATGCAATCATGGCATTGCCATCGTGCAAGGTAATAGTCAGAACAAGCAAGGCAATCAGTAATGTCATCCATTGATTCATGACCAAGCAATCCATTGAGCAACTGTAGAACATAGTTGATGAAGTCATTAAGATAATCTGTCTGTGTCTATGTATGAACTTGAATAATTTGCTCTCAATAATAGCATATATTCAAATCACCTTTACATGTCTTATGGATATGGGCATTGTATCATCTACATTATCTACTATTGGATTATTGTCCAAGTATGCAAAGTTATCATCATCTGAAAATGCCATAAATGGTGCACTAGTTACAATGGAAATGGAATACAGTGGTAGCCATTGTATTATGAGGGCTGGCAACTCTTGTGTGTTCTAAGTGAGTTGTGTTCTTTCCTCAGTAAACAGGATGAGGTCCCTTTGCCTGATGACTGTTGTTTTTGGTTGCTTGCATTTCTTTAGAGAGTTCAGGTTCATGATCAAATATCTATGGCCAGGACCTAGCCATTTGTTGTTTTTGGTTGCTTGCATTTCTTTAGAGAGTTCAGGTTCATGATCAAATATCTATGGCCAGGACCTAGCCATTGTACCAGAGATCTAATGAGACCACTCATCAATATTGGCAATATGCCCTGTAGAGTATTGTAAGATACTAATATCCCTCAGAGTTCACAACGTAGCCGGTGAAACAACTTTATTACCTGTAGAGTATTGTAAGATACTAATATCTACAGGTTCTCGTAAGTAGAAGTAATTTGCGTAAGTAACGGCCGACGTACCCTTCAGAGTTCATGATGTAGCCGGTGAAACAACTGAGGAGTATGTCCGTTGATGGCCATATTTATACTGTGAAATAAGGTTTGAGGATAAAGATTGACAAATAACAAATTGTTGCGCCGTGGTGGCGCAACATAACGAATAAATAAATAATAGGTAATCAAGAAATTGTAAATGAAATAATTACTGTGCTGCCTGCAAGCGCTGACTGGAGTCATACTCCAACATGCCCTAATTTAGACAGGCTAGATACCAGCAGACAGCAGACCCTATTCATTGATGACAAATGGAATCTGTTTGTTATTAACAGACACTGAACAGAAATGTATATTTTATCATGTGATCCTTCAGTTGAGAACTGTGTGGTTGCAGAAAATTATATTGTCTACATACATGTCTGCCCTCCTGCAATGCCTGCACCAATATTTTTGAGAACTGTGTGGTTGCAGAAAATTATATTGTCTACATACATGTCTGCCCTCCTGCAATGCCTGCACCAATATTTGCACCAAAAAAAAAGATGAGTAGAACCAATATTTACAGCAGAAAAAAATCTATCTTTGAACCATATGAGGAACTTTACCGCTCCTCAACTACTTCTCAAGCTCAGACTGCTATCTTGAAGGATAAAATCCTAACAGATATCTTCAACTACTGTGCTATTAAGGGGACAGAGCCAAAGACAGAGGAAAAGTAGGCAGAGAGAATCAACAGCATTTCTCCAGTAATTTTTCTCTTTGGTATCCTGCCCTCTTGTTCTTTCTCTTTCTCTTTCTCTTTATTTTCATCCTCATTTTTGTTCTCCTGCTCCTTCTGTCAATGATAGGTACCAGGAGGACATTGACCAATGTAGGTCACCTGCTTTGGCTTCTTGGCATTCAGTGATGGACCAGACAATTCTCCTGCCACTGAAGGACTCAGTCATTTTCTCTTTTTTAGAATCGGTGATGGACCAGATGAATCTCATGCTGCTAGCCTATAATCTATTCAGTTTTCTCATGTCAGTGCCATCAACAGACTGGCCTCAGTCAACAGATCAGGTCATTCTTTGTCCTTACTTTGTTCTTCCCCCCTTCCGCTCCTTTGAAACCATTTCTTCACAGCATCCTTCAATTGTCTTGTCATATCCTCATCAGAAAGCTTGCTCTGGAGTAGTGGGATAACTTTGTTGATGAAACTTCTCCTGGCATCAAGGATGAGTTTCTTGTCACCCTGGACCTGGCTGCTTGTCAGCCACATGTCAGTCTATGGGACAACTGTTAGTGCATGTCTATTAGACAGGAGTGCTTGCATCTTACCAGGTCCTTTAGCTGTCCTTTGAGTTGATGCATGTCAGGGGACTCCTCATTTCTTTTTTTTCTCACTCCTTATCTCTTCACTCTCCCTTCATTCATTCTCTGATTTCTTCTGACATTATTTCATTTTACTGTTTCTATTCTTTCAACACTATCTGTTAGTACTACTCTCAGCCCTTGAGGTGCTCTGGTTTTTTAGCTACTATTCAGACAAGTGTGGGCCCTTCAGCACCACTTCCAGACTGCTTATATAAGCCAGAGTTTGCCTTTCTGACTTCTAAAGTCCAGAGTTTTCCTGCTTTGTTTGCACAGTTGTGGGGTTAGTTTTTAAGGTTTTGTTGTACTGTACAGTTGTTTTCCATGCTTCAGAAGCCCCAGAAGTGTCCAACCTGGCATAGGAAATCCCTAGATTTGTTCTCTTTGGATCTTCCTCTGCCAGGTAAGTAGTTATTCTAATATTGTCAGCATATACTCTAATACACTTTGGATCTCTCTCTGCCAGCTGTGTGACTGAGCCACAGCCTCTAGAGGTTGCCCTTACAATGCAGGTCTCCTCTGCAAGCAAGGTATCATACTCAAACATAAGCGTTAATGACCTGTTGGTGGAGTTCTTCACTAGACATGGTGGATGGAGGATTAAAAAAATGAACGAGAACTTTACATGAAGCAAGTTCTGAAAATAGATATCATATAACCTTGTTTAAATTACAAAAGAAGTTTGATTTATTGCTTGACAAACTTTACTTTGTTTATCATACTGTGTAGTAAATAACAATTAGCTAAGCAGGTCAAAAATGCAGAGGTCCTAATGTTTATTGCACTAAGCAGGAGTCAAACCTGCCTAGTGCAAGACACAATGAATACCCATTGATAATATTCCACTACACCATAGACACTTACTGAATACTGCTATGATGTAAACAAATATCAGTCTAATATTTCATGTGTAGTAAATAACAATCAGCTAAGCAGGTCAAAAATTCTAGACAGTTTGATATCAATGCACTTGTGGGAGTTTCATGTGTAGTAAATAACAATCAGCGAAGCAGGTCAAAAATTCTAGACAGTTTGATATCAATGCACTTGTGAGAGTCAAACCTGCCAACTGCAAGACACAATGAATACACATTGATAATATTCCACTATACCAGAGATGACTACAGAATACTGCTATAATGTAAATAAATATCAGTCTAATATTCTATGTATAGTAAATAACAATTAGCTAAGCAGGTCAAAAGTTACTGACAGTTCAATATCAATGCACTAGTGGCAGTCAAACCCGCCTACTACAAGATATAAGAAATACCAATTGGGAATATTCCACTACATCACAGATGCTTACTGTACAGGCTATAGTGTAAATTAATATCAGTCTAACATTCTGCTACACCTTATGTACAGGATACTACTTCAGTGGACTCCTTCTGGCCTCTGTCAATTTACTACAAGTAAAAATTGATAATACTATCCATTCAAATACTGTATGGATCTATTTGTGCACTATATGTACACTGTGTTGAATTGTAGTAAGCACCTGTTGTATAATGGAATATTGATAAATTGATATTTCATATTATGCACAAAAAGTGGGTTTGACTTCCACTAGTGCACATTATATAATAGTGGCAGGCCACTGACGTCTGCTGGTGTCATTAGTTTGACCCATTCAAAACTCCAGAGATTTCTGCAGAGAAATTAAATAGGACGTATTTGTGCATATGTTTCTTCCAGTGCATGTGACAAGTTGATGATGCACTGTGGCTAACTATCTTTGTGCTGGTCTTTGTAAAAAAGATAACCAGCCTTTCCAGAGTTTTGAATAGATCAACTTAATAATGCTAGCAAGCAGATGAACAGATATTTTACAGGGGCTTACAGGCCTTACATGCATGATCCCCAGTATACAGTTCTCTTCCCATTACTCAATGCCTTCCAGAACTTGCCCCAGACATCCCAGACATTCCAGAACCCCATAGTACTTATACTTGTATTCGCTAGTCTTGATATTACATTTGATTGTTTGGATGCCCTTTTTATTGACTGGTGCACACTGACTGGTACGCTTGGCTGGCATACTTCAACTGGCATGCTCAATTTATTCACATGCTCTTAAGATTGGTATGCACTTTGTGACTTAAACTTTGCTAACCAGGTCTCATCTTAGAATTTCCAGTTCTCGACTCGACTCTAACCCTTTAATTCTTTTCAACTTTACCCAATCCCCAGACTAAGTTTCTTATCCCAGGAATCTCCTGTTTGCATCTTGAACCCTGGAGCTAAGTCCAGAGTTCCAGACATCTGAGTACATGTAGATCAAGTCCATCTCATAAGGGCATTGCTTTTCTGGGAAGCCTCCAACTCAGCAGAACCTGACAGCCATTAGCTGGCATCCATTGAAATCTGTCAGCATTTATCAGCTATCTGCTGGCATCCATCAGCAATCCCTGGCATTGTCTGGCATTGTCTGGCATTGTCCAGCATCACCCAGCATCAGGGTGGGAGGGAAGGAAAGAGGGTGCATGGGTGTCTACTGCATGGGGTGGCATCTGGAGGAGCATGGGAGGTGGCGGAAGAGAGATGAAGGTGGGGAAAAGGAGGAAGAAGGGGGATGGGGTAGGGTGTGGATGTCCACTGGCATGCCAGCAGACATAGCAGACATCAGACATTAGGTCAGGAGGGAGGAGAGAAGCAGGGTAGCATGTCTGGTAGTTTGGGGAGTGGAGAGAAGAAAGAGAGAGAAGGGCAGAAGAAGGTGTGTGAGTATCTGCTGTCTACTAGCATGCCAGCAAATGGTAGTGGATGTCAGCATGTGAGCCAGCTGACATCAGTGGACAGAAGCTGACCTGTGTAAAAATGACAAATATTTTAGTAGAAATGGTGCTGGGTTGAAAAAGAAGAAGCAAGTTCAGTGGACCTGTGTCCTGTCCATGAGCAGATGAACAGATCAAATGAATTTACTGACCTAACCATACTGACTTGTAGTAAGCCCTGGTAAATTATCCATTTATTGGCTTGCTAGCATCATTAAGTTGATTTATTTAAAACTCTAGAAATTACTGGAGAAGAATAGAATGGAGGAACTTGCATGGGTATTTATTGCAGTGCATGTGACAAGTGACCAGTACAAAGGTAGCCAGCTGCAGTGTAGTCCTTTATATCTCCATTGCAGAACTGCTGTAGGATGACTTGGTCATCTCACATCAGTGCCCACCTAGATGATTCAATATAATGACTGGGTTCATGAGTGGGTTCCACTGTAAAAGTGAATTCCCCTTGAGTGGATATAGCATTGTTAAGGGTGATCACACTTGCTGCTATATTCTGCTGATAGTCTATAATAGCTTGTTAAGCTGCAAACACTTGCAGTGTCTCTCCAGGCTGCTATAGAGCCTGATATTCTGCTGATAGTCTATAATAGCTTGTTAAGCTGCAAACACTTGCAGTGTCTCTCCAGGCTGCTATAGAGCCTAAAGTAAGGTAAATGCTTTGTTCACTGGCAACAACAGCAATGTCAGGGGACTTCTCATTCCTTCCTTCCTTCACTTCTTATCTTTTCACTCTCCTTTCATTCATTCTCTTATTTCTTCTGACATTATCTCATTTTATTGCTTTTATTCTTTTAACACTATCTGTTAGTACTATTCTTAGCCCTTGAGGTGCTCTGGTTCTTTAGCTACCATTCAGACAAGTATGGGCCCCTCAGCACTGCTTCCAGACTACTTACATAAGCCAGAGTTTGCCAGAGTTTGCCCCTTATTTGTGCAATTGTTTGTGTAGGCAATTTTTGAGTTTTTAAAGTTTTGTTGTACTGTACAGTTGTTTTCCATGCTTCAGAGGCCCCAGAAGCATTCAACCTTGCATAGGGAATTCCTAGACTTGTTCTCTTTGGATCTCCCTCTGCCAGGTGAGTAGTTATCATGATATTGTCAGTATATATTCTAATACACTTTGGATCTCTCTCTGGCAGCTGTGTGACTGAGCCACAGCCTCTAGAGGTTGCTCTTATAAGCAAAGGCTCACTAACCTTTAAGGCAGGAGAAGGCCTGACCAAGGATACTTGGGATCCTTGACTCTGCTTTCTCTGGAGGTATTTCTTTACCTCTTGGTCAAGAAAGTCCAAGCCTGTGTCAGTATGGGAAAAATGTCTTCAATTTTTGCCATCATGTAATTTATTAGACTGCCAGATGCTTGTGTAAGCAATAGTATGTCCAGACACTTAGTAAGCAATAGCTTGTGTTAGTGTGGGAAAAAGGTCATCAATTTTTGCTGTTATGTAAAGACTGTTTGTGTCAGGTTCTGCTGAGTTGGGGGCTTTCCAGAAAAGCAATACCCTTACAAAGCAGACTTGATCTACATATACTCAGGTGTCTGGAACTCCAGACCATGCTCCAGAGTTCAAGACGTGAACAAGAGATTTCTGGAATAAGGGACTTAGTCTGAGGATCAGAAGAAGTCAAAAAAAAATGGGGTTAAGGTTGAGTCAAGAATCAGAGGTTCTAAAACAAGACCGGGGTTAATAAACTTTAAGTCACAAAGTGCATACCAATCTCAAGGGCACACATATAAGTCAAAGTGTGCCAGTCAGTGCATACTGGTCAAGTCAAAGGGCACACAAACAAATCAGTGTAATATCAAGACTAGGGTACAACAAGTGGGTAGCTACTGTCAGGGGACTCCTCATTTCTTCCTTTTCTCACTCCTTATCTCTTCACTCTCCCTTCATTCATTCTCTTATTTCTTCTGACATTATTTCATTTTACTGTTTCTATTCTTTGAACACTATCTGTTAGCACTTGTTTGCACAGTTGTTTGGTTAGTCAATTTTCGAGTTTTTAAGGTTTTGTTGTACTGTACAGTTGTTTCCCATGCTTCAGAAGCCCCAGAAGCATTCAACCTGGCATAGGGAATCCCTAGACTTGTTCTCTTTGGATCTCCCTCTGCCAGGTGAGTAGTTATTATGATATTGTCAGTACATACTCTAATACACTTTGGATCTCCCTCTGCCAGCTGTGTGACTGAGCCACAGCCTCTAGAGGTTGCCCTTACAGCAGAACAAGTCTCTACATTTCGGTCTGGGAGCCCAGCTGTGTGACTGAGCCACAGCCTCTAGAGGTTGCCCTTACAGCAGAACAAGTCTCTACATTTCGGTCTGGGAGCCCTCTTCAGCCTGCTTGAGCCCTCTCTTGCCCCTTTAGGTCCCTCCCCCACTGGATTACTCCCTGCGGTCTGGGAGCCCTCTTCAGCCTGCTTGAGCCCTCTCTTGCCCCTTTAGGTCCCTCCCCCACTGGATTACTCCCTGTCCCTCTGTTGCTTCTATGACCCAACCAGCCCCCTCAGACACTCCCCTGGATCCCTCCCCCACTGGATTACTCCCTGTCCCTCTGTTGCTTCTATGACCCAACCAGCCCCCTCAGACACTCCCCTGGATGCTTCTGCCCCTCAGGATAATGCCTGGGGTCGCTTGCTTGCTCTGGAGACTCAGGTGCAGACTACTCAAGCTTCCCTCACCCTCCACACCACTGAACTTGCTGGATTACGTCAGGCCACAGACACCATCTCCCATTCCCTTCAGGCCCTCTTAGAGCGCCTCCCTCTTGCTCCTACCCCTCTCCAGGCACCTCCAGTTAGGGCTGACACACCCCCAGTCCCTCGCTTTGGGGCCTCCCCCCCAGTTCATGCCAATATTCCTCGCCCAGCACTCCCAGACACATTCAATGGTGACTGAGTGATAGGTGAGCATTTCCTGCAGTCCTGCATCACCTATATTCAGCTCAGTGGTGAGGCGTTCCCCTCTGATGCTCTCAAGATTGCTTGGGTTCTTTCTTACATGAAGTCTGGGCGAGCTTCAACATACGTGCTACGAGTCTCTCAATGCCCTGGAGGAGTGGAGAGTTTTGGAAGTTGGGATCAGTTTGAGAAGGAGTTTCAGACAGAGTTCTTCCCCTTGGACCCTGCTAAGGTGGCAGCCCTCACTCTCCAAGATCCTCATTGATATGGGCAGGGGAAGCGGACCCTAGATGAGTATATTGACTCCTTCAGAGCTCTGGCTGAACAGGCCTGCTATCCCGATGGTCTTCAGCTCTGTCTCACCTTCCAAGATGGCCTCCTTCCCTCTCTCATGGACTGGATCAACAGCATGGCTGAGGGATGACCTGACAACACAAGTATCAAGACCTGGTATCAGGTAGCACAGGATTAGTGGCAGCTCATGGAGTTACGACATAAGCTCCACTGTGGAACTGCCCCTTGCTCCACCTCACAGGCATCTTTTCCTGCTCATCATTCCATCCAGCCCTCCTTTCCATTTCGTGCTCCACCCCCAGCTCAGGTACCTGTGGCACATCCCCTCCCTCTTGGGATACCTATGGATGTTGATGCCTCTCATCAACATTCCTCCCTTCCTCTCCTCTGCCGTTGCTGTGGGAAGCCTGGTCACTTTGCTCGATATTGCCCCCAGGGGTTGGAGGTGCGCTATCTCTCAGCTTTAGAGCAGGAAGAGCTTCTTCTCCAGCTCCTTGCTGCCTGAGACGTTTGAGGAAACCCCTCCCCAGATGTACAGACTGAAACAGAACCTTCGGATGAGTCCTTGGGTCCTGTGGAAGCTGTAGCAGAACCATCAGATGGGTCTTTTGGTTCTGCAGGGGAGGGTTTTCAATAGAGCAATGGATGAGTTGTACACCTCCGCCGCCTGGTGCTAATCAGTTTACATGTCTATCAGTAGAACCTTCTAATGTATCACTCCCTGTTCCTGATTCTCTGACTGAAACTGTAAGCACCCCCTCTGACGTACAAAATACCCTCTTGGTCCAAGCCTCAGCTAAGACCTCCTCTCCTCCTTCTTCTGTCTGATGACCACATGTCCCAGCTTGGGAACGACATCTTCCTCATTGCTATGTTGTTGCCTCCACTCCCTCTCCCAACTCTCTGTGTCTGAATGTGGAGATTGAGACAACTGACACTCAGCAGACTTGAAGCGTCATAGCTCTCTTGGACAGTGGTGCTACTGGACTCTTCCTGGACACCCATTATGTGGAACAACACCAGCTCACTACCTGACCCCTCTCTCACCCTATTCCAGTCTATAACATTGACAGTACACTCAATGAAGCTGGATCCATCCGCCATGTGGTGGATTTAGTCCTTCGTTATCAGACGCATTCAGAGTGTGCTGTCTTTGCGGTCACCAGCCTACGAAAGCAGAACATGATACTTGGGTTCTCCTGGCTGCATGATCACAATCCTGAGATTGACTGGGCCAAGGGTAAGGTGAGCATGAGCCGCTGCCCTCGACGGTGTTCCACATGTGCTAAGGAAGTGAGAGAGGAGCGCAGAGAGTCAGTCCGTGAGCGTGCTGCTATCCGGGCTTGCCGAGTTGGACACCTCCCCTTTGCAGACCTTGACCTACTGGATCCTCCTCCCTTGGCGTTCCCTTATAGAGAGGCCCTCTATGAGGACGTTTGAGGTGTAGTGGGTGAAGCCCAGATGGAAGATGGATGTGAGGGTGAATTTGGATGTGCTCCTGACCCAGAGTCTCCAGACGAGGCTATCAAGACAGGTGATAGGATTTATGCAACTACGTTACGACCTCCACCAACTGTAGCAGAGATTAGAGCTAGCCAAACTACCTCCCAGCGGCTAGCTCAGGCATTTGCTGCCAACTCTGCTCCTAAGTCATTCTGAGATGCGGTTCCTCATCACCTGCAAGACTTTGAGGATGTTTTCTCTAAGGCATCATTTAACTCCCTGCCAGAGCATAAGCAGTGGGACCATGCAATTGAGCTTACACCCAATGCTGAGCCCTCTAGCTGCAAGGTCTACTCACTCTCTCCCAGAGAACAGGATGAGCTCGATGCCTTTTTGCAAGAGAATTTAGACTCTGGTCGCATCCGTCCCTCAAAGTCTCCGATGGCCTCTCCAGTCTTCTTCATTAAGAAGAAGGATGGATCTCTACATCTGGTTCAGGACTACCGAGTCTTGAATGCGATGACTGTGAAGAATCGCTACCCTTTACCACTCATTTCAGAGCTTGTCAACAACCTCCGAGGTGCGTGCTACTTTACCAAGTTGGATGTCTGCTGGGGCTACAACAATGTGCGCATCAAAGAAGGTGATGAGTGGAAGGCAGCATTCCAAACAAATCGTGGACTCTTTGAACCTTTGGTAATGTTCTTTGGCCTCACTAATAGCCCTGCTACCTTCCAGACCATGATGAACAACATTTTCTGAGACCTCATAGCAGAAGGTGTTGTGTGTGTATACTTTGACGATATTCTCATCTATACCAAGACTCTAGAGGAGCATCGTTGGATTACGTGCATTGTACTGGAATGTCTTCGCCAGCACCAGCTCTATCTTAAGCCAGAGAAGTGCAAGTTTGAGCAGACTAAGGTTGAATATCTTGGACTGATCATCTCTCATGGAATGGCTGAGATTGACCCAGTCAAGGTGGCTGGTGTGGTGGAGTGGCCAGAGCCTAAGAACAAGAAGGAGGTTCAGGCCTTTCTGGGTTTCACCAACTTCTACCGGAGGTTTATTCAGGATTTCTCACACCATGCCCGGCCCCTCTTTGATCTCACCACTAAGGACACTCCTTGGCACTGGGATGCAGCACAGCAGACAGCCTTTGATGCCCTCAAGCAGGCAGTCACTTCAAAGCCTGTCCTCCTATTCCCAGATGACAACTCTCCCTTCCGTGTCAAAGCCAATAGCTCAGATTTTGTTACTGGAGCCGTTCTCTCTCAGCAGTCAAGAGAGGATGGTAAGTGGCATCCTGTGGCCTTCTACTCCAAGAGTCTCAATGCTGTGGAGCAAAATTATGAGATCCATGACAAGGAGATGCTGGCTATCATTTGGTCATTTGAGGAGTGGCAACATTTCCTTGAGGGTGCCAGGCATAAATTTGAGGTGTGGACTGATCACAAGAACTTAGAGTACTTTTGGACGGCCAAGAAACTTAACCGCTGACAGGCTTGATGGTCCTTGTATTTGGCCAACTTCGACTTCTCTCTGCATCACAAACCCAGACGGAGCATGGGCAAGCCAGATGCACTTTCTAGGTGAGCAGATCATGGTTCAGGAGCTAGTGACAATGACAATATTGTACTCCTGAAGCCAGAACTATTTGCTATCTGTGCTCTGGAAGATGTGGTTGGCCAGGGAGAAGAAGTGAGCATCCTTTGAGACATCTGACGAGGTAACTGGGAGGGTGCTCAAGAAGATCTGGTGGCTAAGGCTGCCATGGCCTTGCATGCTCAAGAGAAAACTGGAGTGAAGTCTGTCTGCATTGACAAGTGGTCTTTGGAGAATGGTCTTCTCACCTTCCGGGGACGCATTTATGTCCCCAACCTGCCAGACCTCTGGAGGCAGATTGTGGAGCAGCATCATGACTCTTGAGTTGCAGGATATCCTGGCAGATGGAAGACACTGGAGCTGGTCTTATGGAATTACTGGTGGCCTCAAATGTCATGGTATATTGGCTCTTACATCTCCACCTGTAACCTTTGCCTTTGGACTAAGCCTCATCATCAGCCTCCTATGGGACAGCTTCATCCATTGCCTATCCCAGCTGAGCGTTGGAGTGTGGCCTCAGTAGACTTTGTTGTTGAGTTACCAGACTCTCATGGATATGACATGATCATGGTGGTAGTGGATCTCTGTGGCAAGCATGCTCATTTTATTCCAACCCACACTACTTGCTCAGCCATGGGCGCCACCAATCTGTACCAGAAGCATGTCTGGAAACTCCATGGGTTGTCAGATGCTTACATCTCCGACCATGGACCTCAGTTTGTGGCAGAGTTTACTAGAGAACTGTATCGCCTCCTCCATGTCAAACTCCACACTTCCACAGCCTACCACCCCCAATCTGATGGCCAGACTGAGCGTGTCAACCAGGAGCTAGAACAGTATCTCTGGCTCTTCTGCAATGAACGACAGGATGACTGGGATGACCTATTACCAGAGGCAGAGTTTCAATACAACAACCATGTACACGCTGCCACCCAGATGTCTCCTTTCCTTCTAGATGCTGGTCGACACCCTCGGATAGGACTTGAGCCTTGTGGACGACCCTCAGAGAATGAAGCTGTCAACAAGTTCATAGATCGGATAAAGGCAGCCCAGGAGGAAGCCAAGGCAGCTTTAGCTAAGGCAAAGGATGACATGGCCCCAAGTTCATAGATCGGATGAAGGCAGCCCAGGAGGAAGCCAAGGCAGCTTTAGCTAAGGCAAAGGATGACATGGCCCACTACTATGATTGTGGACGAACTCTAGCCCCCAAGTATAAGCCTGGAGATTGAGTCTACCTGGATGCCTCTGACATTGCTACCATCTGACCTTCTCAGAAGCTCTCTCACCATCGTCTAGGACCCTTTCCTATAGTAAGGCAGGTAGGCCCACTAGCCTATCAACTCAAGCTGCCTAGTGGAATGAGTCGACTCCATCCAGTCTTCAATGTGGTGAAGCTCTCTCCAGCTCCAGAGGATCCAATCCCAGGTCGATGTCCACAGCCACCTCTACCTCCAGTTCTGGTAGACAACTAAGAAGAGTACAAAGTGGAACAAATCCTAGACAGCCGACTCTTTAGGAACAAGCTTTAGTTCAAGGTCAAGTGGAAGGGCTATGGAATTGAGGACATCTTATAGGAGCCACAAGAGAATGTCCATGCCCCTGCCTTGGTCTGGGAATTCTATCAACAGCATCCCAATGCTCCCCAGACAATCAGAGGCCTCTATTCTCTTTCCAAGATAGACCAGGCTATCCAGAACTACTTCTATCCAGCACGTTGAGACACCACGCTCTAGAGGGGGGGTGATGTCAAGGGACTCCTCATTTCTTCCTTTTCTCACTCCTTATCTCTTCACTCTCCCTTCATTCATTCTCTTATTTCTTCTGACATTATTTCATTTTACTGTTTCTATTCTTTCAACACTATCTGTTAGTACTTGTTTGCACAGTTGTTTGGTTAGTCAATTTTCGAGTTTTTAAGGTTTTGTTGTACTGTACAGTTGTTTCCCACACTTCAGAAGCCCCAGAAGCATCCAACCTGGCATAGGAAATCTCTAGACTTGTTCTTTTTGGATCTTCCTCTGCCAGGTGAGTAGTTATTATGATATTGTCAGTACATACTCTAATACACTTTGGATCTCCCTCTGCCAGCTGTGTGACTGAGCCACAGCCTCTAGAGGTCGCCCTTACAGCTACTCTTTAAGTATGTGCAGGAGTCACTCTGGGTTCCTGAGAGGTTCCAGGATGTCTGGGATGGTTCCAGAAATTAATGGATAGCAGTGGATAGAAGGAGAACTGTATATCAGAGATCACACATGGGGTGTGTGATCAATAGGCATGGAGGGGAGGCTGTGATACATGATGCATGATAGCCAGGGTGATTGGCATGATCTGATTATTGGTGGTCATGCCGGGATCCATAATGCAGAACTGTTGGGGGTGCTGTGTGATGGTGTGGTCTAATGTATGTGATGGCAGGGTCAGCAGTCATGATGGTGGGAGTTGTGTCATAGGAACAGCAAGGAGGTCTCAGAGGGGGTTCTGGAGGTGTCCTGGAGTGGTTCTGGATAGGAGGGTCATGACAGTTTGTCTATCCAGATGCTTGTATAAGCAGCAGCCTGTGTGCAGATGCTTATATAAGCAGTAGACTATATCAGTGTGGAACAATGTCAACAGATAGATCTCAGACATGCTGTGCTAGCAACAGCTCATACAAGCAAGTAAGTTCCTCAGTCTATATCTGACATTTCAGACATATTCTCTGGAATTGTCTCAATATAGGCTGAAAACCCTGTCCTATGCCCTCTAGATGATAAACCAGCCTGCAATAAAGCTAGATTCTCACAATAAAGTTCTTTACTAGAGCCCTGCATACTTGTATAGATGTGACAAGACATATCAGCTCCATCTTCTAAGCTCGCAGTAAGCTCAGACTGACTCATTCTTTGGCTGGTACTGGGAAATCCTCCAGCCAGACCACTACTCTATCCTGATGGTCAACCATCAAGCAGTGGTCTGACTAGTATAGTCACAAACAGCCCTTCTGGCATTATTCCAACTTCCACACCTATGCTCTTTCATGATGTGGCATTCTTCATTACTCCTCTTATATTCTAGCTGCTGCATCTTCCATAGACATTGCTATGTCTGTGAAATTTTTATAATATTATACTAATAACATTGTGATTCAATTACTAATAATAGAACTTCTTAGTCAAAGTTTGTCTACTTTGCTAAAGGCTAGAGTCAGTGCAAGTCGATTTAAAAAACTGTAATGTATTGTTATAGAGCCTCTCATGCACTGAACCACAAGTCAGAACCTGTCTATTGGGTCTAGCCACAGTATCTGGAAGAAAGCTGTTGAGGATAACTTCTTGTATATACTCTAAAATATAAATATATATAAATAGTGAAAAAATACTGTAGAGTATAGTGTAATGCATAGTCGTATGTACTTCAAGATGTAAATATATATAAATAGTAAAAGAATACTGTAGAGAAGTATAATGTAATGCATGCTCTTGTTACAATTATAAAGAGGTACACTATTACCTTTTATCTGGATCATTTATATGTGTTTCAATATATTCAGTTTTAAGTAGTACTCTTTACAATAAGCAAATACTTATTCTATACTATAGCAAGCTGCACTTGCAAGGTGATATCTAATTGTCCACCTTCTTCATCATCAGAAGTCTTAGTATATTTTTCTATATCTTATTGTTCAATTGCAAAAACCAAATATACATTAGTTTTCTGAGTATTTTCAGAATTATTAAGAGAGTTTTATAGTACAAAAAGCATATAAATGAAAGATGAAACCTTAAAATAATTTTTTAAAATTTTAAAAAAATAGTATAACTAAAAATAGCTCAAATTTCCCAGGCAAACCTTAAATCTGTGACAAGTTCCTCTTGTCCTTGTCCTTTTGACCCTTAGTCAGCATCGTCCTTTTATCCTTGTCCCTTAGTCAGCATTGTCCTTTCATCTTTTAGTCAGCATCGTCCTTGTTTCTTACTCAGCAGTGCCTGTGTCGCTCTCTGAGTGCCAGTGACGTGCGTGGTTGTTTTCGTCCTTTCGTCCCTGAAGGACGAAAATCAACAGTTGATTTTCTATGTCATACTAATAGGCCTTGCTCCACATCTGGAGCTTTACATCTCACTTGGAAAGACCAGAAATGGAGGATGAGCAGGTTAGGATTTTGGATAGGTCCCAGGCCCACTGCGTCGAATACTTGCTTGTGGTTTGTAATTTTTGCTGTCATTGTGCTGTTCTTTGTGCTGTTCTTACAATCTCCCTTGAAAAGTCGATTGCCTCGAGCGCGTTAGTACTCGCCTGAAGGAGTCTATTACCGAACTTTTAACGACGTTTCGCAGCTTAATGATGGCCGCCATGGCATTACCTCAAGGAAAATATGTTGTTAACGGGTTTGCTACACGTATGATTGAGTTATGCAGCGCGTCATCGTCTATTACAATGGCATTGGCCGTCACCTACATTGTGATGCCGGATATCCTTAAAATCTTATGCCCATTGACCATGCTGAACTTCTTGTCCCCAAGCTTTGTCTTTATTTTTCTTGTTACAGCCATCTTTACGACCTTCACTGTTTACACTAGCTGCATTGCCATTCTTTCTGTTGTAATTGCTTCCCATCCCTATGTGATCATTCCCCTCGTCATCATTTTTGCGTTGGCTGTTCTTTCATTTTCAATGAAAGCTTTTCTTGATTTCACCTGCCGTTTAATTTTTTTTATGTGAGCGCCTTTTTTTGTCATTACTATTGCATTTCTTGTACTGCATAAACCAATATATTGCGTTTAATTTTTTTTATGTGAGCGCCTTTTTTTGTCATTACTATTGCATTTCTTGTACTGCATAAACCAATATATTGTTGCCTATCACTGCATTAGCTGCATGCGAGTGTACCAGACCGATGAGGAAGAAGATCAGCGTGCACTCATCGTGTGATCAGCGCCACGCTCATCGACACGACAGTGTTTCTAATAGATCTTTCTTGAGAAACATTTAAAGAATTTCTAATCGGTCTTTTTTTAGAAATATATCATGTTTTTACAATTAATTTTTTTAAAACAACACAAAGAAAGTTTATTGAAAAACATTTGATAAAAAAATTACAAAGATAACTTTAGAAAAACCAAAAGATACATGTGCCATATTTTTCAAGAAACAGTCTAGAAACACAATTTGTGTTCCCCACGTATTTCTTGAGAAATAGAGAAAGAAAATTTTTAAAAATAGCTCAAGAAACACACAAAAAACACAATAAGTGTTTTTTTTACTATTTCTCAATTTATACTTTTAGTTTTTCCGGAGAAACACTTGTTAGAAGTCACATGACCTGTTTCTAACGGATGTTTCTCCAGAAATCTCCGCCATGCCCCGAAGTGTGAAGATCTCCGTAAAGATTTTCCTATTCTCAATCGCCGTCTGCTGGAACAACTCGACCGTCTTCTTGTCAAGCGGATCCGCAACTAGCGCGTCCTGCTCTAAACACGTCTCGTCATTGTTGCGATACGGGGCCGGGTGTTGGATGCAAAAAGTACGTCACCATCGACCCTACATTCATATCTGTCTCCCCATACATACCTCACTGTCATCTATTACCCTGACGTCATTCCATTCTTGCACGCTACCCCTTTCACCCCCTCTAACACTTCACACATATCACACTGGCCACAACATGGCCTTCCATTGTTACCTACAACGACTATATATACGAGTAATATCCTTCCAACACCCTCAGTCAAACATACGCTGACTGAGGGTGAGTCCAACATCTGCCCTATGATCTAACACACACTAACGCGCTGTCGGATAGACTATACTTACATTATCTATCAGGTAGTTTCAACAATATAAGTATTGAATTCTAACACCGGGCGCATGAAAGAAGTCACGCATGAGTCGCCGTTCATGACCATCTGCGGCGGCACTAGGCCAAGGTGCTCTTCAAAAGGAAGTGAGTTGAGTGAGGGCGTAAAACATGGGAGTAACTTAACGCACCTCGGAAAAGTTTACGGCGCAATGTAGCAGTGAAACGTCCGGCACGGCTGACCGTCCATGAACGAATCAATCTCGTTGGCCTCGACAACCAAGTAGATCTCCGAATCTCCATCGCCCTTTAGTGCCGTCAACATCATGGTTCATTGGTTTCATAATATACCTTACCTTCTGGCTACGATCATTGATATTCGGTGACCCCATCTGAAACGAAAAATGAACTCATATGAGCCAATGTCAGACAAATGCACATACAATAACTTTGTCGTCATCAACAATCATAACCTTTGAATGCATGTAAAGCAGCTCCGAAACACATCTATCAAACAAAATCAATGATAATCAAGAGATAGAGAGACAGAAAAGGCATCACATATGCATTCAACTCCTCCTCCCCAGTCCCAAACCACTTCTCATCAACAATCTCCGTCCGATCCCACAACATATGCCGAGAAACCGTATCCGACACCTCCTGTTCCCCTTTAGACCTTCCGCGCCACTCTCAAACTTCCTCACGATCTCCCGCGCCTTCTCAGCCGACTCCGGGATCCGCACCGTCTCCGTCCTAACGGGCGTTTTCTCAGATTGAGCTATAGCTTCAGTCGTAGGCTCCGGTATCGCAAGCGTTACTTACTTGTGTGTGCTCGCGGGGTCTTGCCCGATCCACTGGCGCGCAAGCGCTACTTGCGCCTCGTGGAATTTGACACCCGAGTTTTGCTCCATCTTGAAGATGAACGGATCTAGGACGAACACAAATGTCAGCGTCGAAGTCGGCAACAATATCAGAATACTCACTCCAGCGTTGATCCTATCATATGCCCGGAGATGATAAAAGCGAATATAATCCAACTCGTCCATATATTAGGACCACGTCGTAGGATAAAAAGTACACAAGCTCACGGTTCAATCCCCTTCTCCCTAAGCTTCTCATATATACTTTCCCCACCCCAATTGATCGGCCTATACTGAGCAGCAATAATCGTCTTGAGTGACCCCTCATTCTTCACGTCGCCCAAAAATCAAAAAAGTTCGGGGATGCAGACCATGACCCAGGAGGATTGACGCTCGATGATGACGAACCTTAAATTTGGCGCCTTCATTGAAAGGACGAATAATCCTTTCAACGAGCGCGCCTGCGATACGATTAACGCCTTGATCGCCATCCTGCGTGGCTGAAACGCTTGACGGAAAGAAATATGACGTTATCGATACTTCCTGATGTGGTTTGCGGGTACTTAGAAGAACTGGTTCTCTAAGCTGAA
This sequence comes from Macrolepiota albuminosa, assembly GCA_027475525.1. Lineage (NCBI taxonomy): Eukaryota > Fungi > Basidiomycota > Agaricomycetes > Agaricales > Agaricaceae > Macrolepiota > Macrolepiota albuminosa. The sequence goes on from JAMWFC010000107.1 coordinate 103,209, forward strand.
GATTCAGCACAGCCCCTTTCGCTGCGTTCAGGAACCACATACCAATATAAATAAAATACTTCGACTGCTTGATCAATTCAATATCTAAACATCCATCAGTCTCCTCTGTGAACTCTCGACATACAGCGTACTCACATGCATTCTGAATACTACTCTCCGTCAAAACGCCATGGGACCAATCCGACACGCTTCTCACAACCTGAATTTGACAGCTCCCAGGCTGCGGAATGAGATACGCCGCGTCTTCCTCATCAGACCTGCTGGAAAATGTCCTGTTCCAGCGCTGGTGATACTGCTGTCCGATTTCGTACCACTTTGGATATGAGGGTGACCTAAAGCGACGCAATATCTATCGCGGACACAGTGAGATAGAAGCGGACCAGCAACAGCTTCGTTAGGCGCGGCTTCGACTTTGTGTGAGAGGCTGAGGCAATGGAAGCGTCTGGAAAAGAATATTACTTGCTCGGTCGTGGGTGAAGGGGAAAGGGTAAGTTACTCATTATATAAAAGGATTGAGAAAATTGTATGGAGACGATGAAAATGAGGTATACAATGCGCTTCTGGATCTCATTCCAAAGCTCAACGAAATGCTGAACGATGTCAAAACCACAGGTCCAAGGAGCGTCACATGAACCTACGTCCATTTATAAACGGACGAAAAGTGGTACAAAAAAAGAACATCTTACCATGTACGAGGATGACAGACAAAGCCAGCCAAAAAACCTCAAACCATATGACGTCAGAGAAGCAGCAAGCCCTAATCTCGATTCCCTGGCACTCTCAGACTGGACCGAACTGATGGCAATTGTTTTTTGATTGATAAGATTTTTATAACAACTTGTTTCATCATCCCTTGAACTCAACTGATTGCCAGTATGAAAGAAACACAATAATAGAGCTTCAAATTGTGGATAGACCAGGATCGGACATTGCGTCCACAGCATTCTCATCGTGATTCAAAGCGTCTGATTCGACGGTTGAGATGCGTCTCTGTCATATCGATTGATTTGAATTAACTATAAACCCATGTCGATGCAGAGAGCAAAAACCAAGTTCCTGTCCTCTATCACTGTCTCAACCAGTGGCTTATTTCATAGTCTACTATCCGTACCAATTATGACTCCTGAAGAACGACAAATCCTCCAAGGCCTTGGACAGAGTCTACTTGTGGACTGGGTTGTTTATACAGCGGGTTCAGCTTTTTTATACGGTATCCTCTTTCTCAAAGTCAGCACCAGATACTAACTTCTCCATAGGTTTACTGACACCGATTGCAATCATGACTGCCTGCCAGTATGGCTTTAATTCTTTTTTTAAAAAAAACGCATATACCAGACCTGATATATCATGTCAAACAGGCGTCCAGCCCAAACTTGGCACTCCAAATGTCAAGTAGCAGTCCTCTGGTTTGGTATCATTGCATCTACCGCCACTCTTTTGTTAAATATTTGGACTTTAATTATTCAATATCAAGTCTTTCAAGGCAACGTTACACCTCTTTCCCAACATCTCCAAGATGTCAATGCCTCTAGTGGGAATTGGAATGTATCCTTATTCTGGCTTGAATTCTTCCCCGTGAGTCTATATTGAAACAGATTGCAAGTATCTGCAGCTGAACTGGCTTAGCCGGTCATTAATGATGCCTTCATCATCTGGCGTGCATGGGTTGTCTTCCAAAGACGACGTTGAATACTATGTCTTTCTATATTGCTATGGCTGTCGGGTCTTGGTGTGTTGCATATATATTATATCTGATATAGCTAATAATATATACAGTTTTCACCGTCACCTTTCTATCAATTGTGTCAGACCCTAAATTTTTGATGTCAGCTCTTGAATCTAACAATAAGACTATTGATATCCTAAGTATCACAGTCACTATCTGGTCATTTTTGACTAACTCTGTTGCAACATCCTTTATTGGTTGGACGTTATGGTATCCTCTTCTTCAAGTAATATCTGCTTAATTACTATGGGTTGATGCAATGTCCAGGAAACATGTGAAATTCTTACAAAGAAACATTGATAGCCAAGAACGCCAGTCGTTTAAATTGTGGCACATCTTACGTCTCTTGGTAGATGCAGGGGCATTATATGCTATTTTCCAGGTGAGTTTTGGGGGATAATCTGTCTATGACAGATTTAATGACTAGGATCGTAGTTTCTAGATGTTGTATTGTCTTTTGCAACCACCAATAAATTCTCTGAATTAATTGCCTATACTGTATTTCAATGTGTTTATACTTCCTTCTCAGTATGTGTCATCTTTTCCTATGGACTTAAATATGCTGATCTTCTGCAGGCTGTTTACCCAGCATTGACAATTGCCCTCATCCGTGGTCCGTTTTCAATTTCAGGCATACATGAGACTGTACAATCACTCCAGATATCTGCGCCTGGTGTCTGATCGCAGTGATGCCATACCGATCTACTTCTACTAGAACCTTACATATTGAATCTTTTTTTCTATCCCATCAAGGATTTTGTTACTCTTTTCCTTACTCCCTGACCTTCCTGCCCGAATATTTATTTATTTCACCGAAAGCCTGTATCTACTTACTATCGACCATTGCTTGTTTACCCTCGCTCCACCTGCTAGACTTGAATTATTGTTTTCCACACCGTCTAAATGCGGCGATCCGCGATTGATTCCTTCAATGTGTCTGTGTTCACTTTAAAATTTATGGGGTATCCCACAGGATGTGGCACAGGATGTGTATAGAGAACTACTTGTACATAGATACTACAGAGTCCCCTATATATAAATGGGCACCGTAGGGTTCCAGGAACGAAATTCTTCTCATCAATGAGGAAATCCTGCATCACACGCCCCATCAGCAGGGTGTCAACAAACCACTAACGAAATAAACACACCAATGGACATTCCACAAGCGCACAGCGCACACCCGCAAGGCAACACTTAACGCGCTACACCCGGAACGACATGCCCAGTCTTCACTTCGGCACATAATTCTACAACGAAGTGAAAAAAAAGAACACAACTCGTCAATTTCCTCATCAAAACCGCATGATCAAACAACGTACATCATAAGCAGCCGACGTCACAAGGTTAGTCGGAACAGGCCTGAAGATCTCCGTAAAGATTTTCCTATTCTCAATCGCCGTCTGCTGGAACAACTCGACCGTCTTCTCATCAAGCGGATCCGCAACTAGCGCGTCCTGCTCTAAACACGTCTCGTCATCGTTGCGATACAGGGCCGGGCACATGAAAGAAGTCACGCATGAGTCGCTGTTCATGACCATCTGCGGCGGCACTAGGCCAAGGTGCTCTTCAAAAGGAAGTGAGTTGAGTGAGGGCGTAAAACATGGGAGTAACTTAACGCACCTCGGAAAAGTTTACGACGCAATGTAGCAGCCAGACGTCCGGTGTGGTAAGGCTGACCATCCATGAACGAATCAATCTTCTCGTTGTCCTGGACAACCAAGCGGATCTCTGAATCTCCATCACCCTGGAGTGCCCTTAACATCATGGTTGGTTGGTTTCATAGTATATCTTACCTTCTGGCTCACCTAAGGCAGGACACTTCCTGCTTCTTGATGGTGTCTTAGGGGGGTTATTTGTGCTGCCAAAAGTACCCTATGACAGCGGGAGGTTGGTGCAGCGAGAGGTGCATAGTGTACATTACGTAATTAATACGTCATGCCACTGTCGTCGGCTAATTCCAGTCTTTTTGTCGTTTTCTATCGGTCAGCATTCCCATATCCACGGCTCTCTATTTTCGTCCTCTTTGGTCAGCTTTCGAGTCCCCATCCTTGACAGAGGTTGGACGGTCCGGCTTCTTTTTACAAAAATAGAACCTCCGAGATTTCTGATCTACTGCCCAACCTCTTCGTGGTCTATCTTTATACCTTCATATCCTCATACCTCTGTACCTCTCAACCTCCTTTCCAATCTCTGCTTCACCCAAAATGCTTAGTAATCACTGACTTAGATTTTCTTTAGCATTGTCTATGACAATGTCTCTACCCAAGCAACCAATACATTGTCAGAGAAACCAGTTCAGGAATTCAAAGAACTCAGAACAAGAGAACAAGTTACAAGAGAGAAACAACTGTATTAATTGTACAACAAATGTAGACAATTGCATGGGGTTTTATTTAGGAGAAAATGAATAGGAAGTTCTGAAACTATAATATTTATGAAATTAAAGAAATGATTTATAGAATAGGGAAGTAACAAAAAAAGAAATGAAAAGGAGAACATGATGTACGTTTTAGGAGATTTCTTGGTTTTTGGACTTGTTGTGAGAATTGTGACATACATGCTCAAACAGATTGCAACTAGTGGCCTAGGTAATCATTTCACTAGCCCAATAAAATGTCCCAACAAGTATAAAACTACCACTTATGTCAAATATATGGCAGAAAAGAAGAAATTTTGATTGAGGCTGAAGGCCAAGATTAATCTGCTCAAGAGGCAAGCAGCTGGCCTCACTGATTTCCTTCCAGCACTTGTTGTGTTCTATGATTCTATGGACATCTATGGCAAGTGCATTGAACATGTTCTATAGATGTAGGGGGTTCATCATTATGATAAAAAAATATGTCTAGATTCTCTAAATTCACTAATATTTTTCTCTCTTTATCTGTGTGATAGAGGCAGTGGTGACCCATATTTGATGAGAACAAATGGTAACTTGGTCAAACTAAGTTAAGCACAAATATAAAGCATTCTCTGAATTCTGTCTTACTTTTTTAGTTTTGTTTTACTTTTTTTATACAAAAATTATATTCTCAATTTAATAGCATAAAAACATTTACAGAGCTTCTAATAACATTTCAGTTGAACTTTCAAGGCCTTTAGTCCACTCTGGAATGTACAAGGGTGATATCAAAATGTCAGATAGTATTCAGCATTATGTGGCTATGCAGCACATTTGACTGCTGACAGCCACCAATTCATCTTGCTCTAGCTCCCTACCTACCAGTGTCAGGTGACTCCTCATTTCTTCCTTCTTTCACTCTCCTTTCATTCATTTTCTTATTTCTTCTGTCATTCTCTCATTTTACTGTTTCTATTCTTTCAACACTATTTGTTAGTACTATTCTCAGCCCTTGAGGTGCTCTGGTTCTTTAGCTACTTTTACTGTTTCTATTCTTTCAACACTATTTGTTAGTACTATTCTCAGCCCTTGAGGTGCTCTGGTTCTTTAGCTACTATTCAGACAAGTGTGGGCCCTTCAGCACTGCTTCCAGACCACTTATATAAGCTGGAGTTTGCCTTTCTGACTTCCAAAGTCCAGAGTTTTCCTGCCTTGTTTGCACAGTTGTTTAGTTAGTAAATCTTCAAGTTTTTAAGGTTTTGTTGTACTGTACAGTTGTTTTCCATGCTTCAGAGGCCCTAGAAGCATCCAACCTGGCATGAGGAATCCCTAGACTTGTTCTCTTTAGATCTTTCTCTGCCAGGTGAGTAGTTATTATGATATTGTCAGTACATACTCTAATACACTTTGAATTTCTCTTTGCCAGCTGTGTGACTGAGCCACAGCCTCTAGAGGTCACCCCTACAGCAGAACAAGTCTCTACATTTCAGTCTGGGAGCCCTCTTCAGCCTGCTTGAGCCCTCTCCTGCCCCTTTATGTCCCTTCCCCACTGGATTACTCTCTGCCCCTCTGTTGCTTCTATGATCCAACCAGTTCCCTCAGACACTCACCTGGATGCTTCTGCCTCTCAGGATGATGTCTGGGGTCACTTGCTTGCTCTGGAGACTCAGGTGCAGACTACTCAAGCTTCCCTCACCCTTCACACCATCAAACTTGCTGAATTACATCAGGCCACAGACACTATCTCCCATTCTCTTCAGTATTAGAACTAGATACTGAGATAGACCACCTGACAATATAAGTAAGTTTAGAGTCTGCGAGGTAGCGTAAGAACATATGAATTGATGTAATAGTGATGTTTGCTTACCCTCAGTTCAATATTCAATTGACTGAGGATATTCGTAGCATAGTGTCCGTATATATACGTATTCTTGTAACAATGGAGGGCCACATAAGTAGCCGGTGTAATATAAGTGATGAGTTGAAAGGAAGTGATGAGATAAGGCACAATGGATGGACGTAGGGATCAATGGTGCTTTGACAATCAGTGAATCGGACAACTAATATTCAGGCCCTCTTAGAGTGCCTCTCTCTCACTCCTACCCCTCTCCAAATGCCTCCAGTTAGGGCTAACACACCCCCAGTCCCTCGCTTTGGGGCCTCCTCCCCAGTTCATGCCATTATTCCTTGCTCAGCACTCCCAGATGCATTCAATGGTGACTGAGCAATAGGAGAGCATTCCCTGCAGTCATGCATTACCTATATTCAGCTCAGTGGTGAGGCCTTCCCCTCTGATGCTCTCAAAATTGCTTGGGTTCTTTCTTACATGAAGTCTGGGCAAGCTTCAACATATGTGCTACAAGTTTTTTGATGCTCTGGAAGAGTGGAGAGTTTTGGAAGTTGGGATCAGTTTGAGAAGGAGTTTTGGACAGAGATATATTGCTCCCTGTTTCTGATTCTCTGACTGAAACTGTAAGCACCCTCTTGGTCCAAGCCTCAGCTAAAACCTCCTCTCCTCCTTCTCCTGTCCAACGACTACATGTCCCAGCTTGAGAATGACACCTTCCTTGTTGCTATGTTGTTGCCTCTACTCCCTCTTCCAACTCTCTGTGTCTGAATGTGGAGATTGAGACAACTGACACTCAGCAGACTTGAAGCATCATAACTTTTTTGGACAGTGGCACTACTGGACTCTTTCTGGACACCAATTATGTGGAGCAACACCAGCTCACTACCCAACCCCTCTCTCACTCTATTCCAGTCTATAACATTGATGGTACACTCAACAAAGCTAGATCCATCCACTCAGTGGTGGATTTAGTCCTTTGTTATCAGACTCATTCTGAGTGTGCTGTCTTTGCAGTCACCAGCCTAGGAAGGCAGGACATGATACTTGGGTTCTTCTGGCTGCATGATCACAATCCTGAGATTGACTGGGCCAAGGGTAAGGTGAGCATGAGTTGCTGCCCTTGACAGTATTCCACATGTGCCAAGGAAGTTAAAAAGGAGTGTAGAAAATCAGTCTATGAGCGTGCTGCTAGCTGGGCTTGCCAAGTTGGACACCTCCTCTTTGCAGACCTTGACCTACTAGATCCTCTCCTCTTGGCATTCCCTTATAAAAAGGCTCTATAAGGATGATTGAGGTATAGCGAGTGAAGCCCAGATAGAAGATGGACACGAGTGTGAATTTGGGTGTGCTCCTGACCCAGAGTCTCCAGACAAGGCTATTGAGACAGGTGATAGGATTTATGAAACTACATTATGACCTCCACCAATTGTAGCAGAGATTAGAGCTAGCCAAACTACTTCCCAGCAGTTAGCTCAGGCATTTGCTGCCAACTCTGCTCCTAAGTCATTCTGAGATGTGGTTCCTCATCACCTGCAAGACTTTGAGGATGTTTTCTCTAAGGCATCATTTAACTTCCTGCCAGAGCATAAGCAGTAGGACCATGCAATTGAGCTTATGCCCAATGCTGAGCCATTGTAGCATAGTCTGCTATGTGGCATTGGCCACATAGCTTTTACTTACCATATTAAATATTATATTATATTTACTAGATTATTATTTACATTTATATAAATAGTTTACATGTGCTGCTTATAAAGCAGCTTACTTTTGTTTTATACTATATTGCCAATAGACTGGACTGGTCTGATTCAGTGTAGTGTGAATCCTAAGCTCACTAAATCTGTAACTTTGTTACATTTTTTTGAATCTGCCAGCTAGGATCTATTGCCTAGCATCCAACATCAGTCTCTGAGTTCATTGACAGAACTCTATCAGTTTCTTGAACTTCTTGCACAGCCATACCATGGAAATTTCAAACAGGGGTTTGATGAGTAACACTATTTCTGCAGTCACCACTGACGGTGGGCAGAACATCCACGACCTATAAAGAGACCCAGCAGACACTCAGGATGTGCAAGCATCAAATGTGGGTTAGTCAAGACCCAAGGCTTGAGACTGAGGTCAGAGTACCAACCTGCCTGAAAATAAAAGTGAGGCCTAGAGAGCTGAGAGCTCACAATAGGATGGCCAGCAACAGCCACGGAACAAGATGCCAGGGAGATTAACTCCCTCAGTTATACAGCTGCCAGGAGGACTTCAACAGTCCAGCCAGCTAGCTTCTAAAGGGCCTTCCAATGAGGGCAGGCAGTTGACAGGCATCCAGAGCACCTCAGAAGACACCAAGTTGTTAGTACAGACTAGGGGATTTATACCCCTGAGCTGAAGTAGTGGGGCCAAGCAGGCCACAGCAGGCTCAATGCCCTCCAGAATAGAGGAGGTACTGAAGGAGGATGCAACTCCTGAAGTAGGCTGCATGGAAAATTGCTTCCCATGCACACCAGCAGTAGAGGAAGTCCTGGAGGTTGTTGAGTTGTCTAGCGACAATGACAATGGAGCAGAGGAGCAGTGGTTGAAAACTGCTTACACTGTGTGCTTGCGGGTGTTCTGGGATCTACACTCAGAGGTGATGAAGTACACCACCCAGGCACGACTTGAGTGCTATGCTTCAGTGCATATAGTAGCACTTAGGTGACAAGGGCATGAGGTGCCCACTATATTCAGTACTAAATATACTAATTTAATGGTGACAGTTCTCATTATAGAACTACAGATGTATTTGCAGCATAAGGCTGCAAGGCAATCAGAAGTGTCAACCCCCTGGAGCCACATATCTGAGGAATGCTTGGCACATTGTAATCAAGACATTGGAGTCAAGCTAGTGGAAGCACTAGCATGGGCGCAGGAAGTGCCTGAAGCAAAATCAGTGAGTACCTTTTATACTCCAGCAGGACAAGGGTGGCGTGAGGAGCCCCCACACATGCATAACCAAAACCCTAGGACAGAAATGTTGGATATGAAAGAACAAGCAAGTACTGCTTGTAAGGTAGAGAGCGAGGCATCCTTGATGCCGTGCATACCAATAGTGGAAACATTACACGACAGAGTTGCATATCAATGTATGTGCAATGGCAATTTCAGGACTTAGGGACAGTCCCTTATTGGTGATCAGGGCATTGTATTTGAGGGCACTAAGCCCATTGATGAGATGCGTCATAAATTCATAATGCAGGGCTAGAAGAATCAAGCTTCTTCAGAACCAGGACAGTGCAACGATCATGATTGAGGAGACTTTCTCGATTGAGATGGCACCACCAGATGTGATGCCCCTGGTAATGGCCAGGATGAATGCTCTAGGTTGATTCCCCAAGACAAGGACAATTATGCCCACAGTCGAGGAGGCTCAGGACGTCCACTGCAAAGTAGACAAGAGAAGTCACTTCTCCAAGCCACTGATTTAGCAACTAGATCTCTGGGCTAGCAGGAGGCCATTCAGATGCATTGTAAAGCCATGCACAATTGCCTGCATCAAGTAGTTGATGATGCCTTGGGTGTAACAGAGTTACAGTTTAATAGAGCCTAATGTGCACACTATACTGAATCAGACCAGACCAGTCTATTGGCAATGTAGTATACAACAAAAAAAATAAGCTGCTTAATAAGCAGCATGTATAAAACTATTTATAATTACTGTAAATAATATAATATTATAATAAATATAATATAATATTGACTACTATAGTAAGTAAAAGCTATGTGGCCAATGCCACATAGCGGACTACGCTACACCCCCCCAATTAGACCAAACTATGGTCTCAAAGCACTCTGATAGTCAGGCCATCAGTAAGTCAGAGATGGAGGCAATTGGAGAGTCCCCAGGCTCCTGGAATAGATTGGCAGTCATGTCGTCCATATCATAGTCAAGGAGTTCATCCTCAGATGTAGGCTTATGGACAGTGCCCGATGGCCCTGCTATGGGCAGAGAATTGTCATAGTCCTGTAGAGGAGACAATGTAAAAGTGGGGTCAAAGATTGGCCCCAGAGTAGGTGGTTGAGGATCAGGAAGATCCCCATCATTGGATGGATATTGGCGTGTTCAGAGCTCACGGGCATGAATGTCTTGCCCAATGAGAAGATACATCACCTTTGTGAGTGCGTCATTATAGGCACAACAACTCTTCTGCTGCTGGAGCATAAGGCGCTGGCAATTGCCAATGGTGGCCTTGCACCACCTATCCTACTGAGCAAGGGACTGGGGTGTCCCATAATGGTCAAGGCATTGCAGCCTCTTGTTGTCGATGGCAGCCGCCTTGTTGTTGAGCCAGTTGTTGCCAAAGAATATGTAGGCCAAGTAGGTGACCCCATAGGTGTATGCATGGTCAACCTAGCTGACCAGGATTTGATTGTGAAGAAGGACACACAATATGTCTGAAGTGGTAAAGATGGAAGCGGATGCTTCTGGGATGTTCATAGCCTGAGCCTCAAAATTAGGGTCATCAATATGGAGGAGCATAAAGGCTTGCCCCGTAGCTGCCTCGTATTCAGCAACCGCCTCTTTGTAGAGGCCTGGTTATGCAAAAACATAAGCCAGGTACTTGTGCACCATGGTCTTGGAGGGGCAGCTGGCACTGATTGCACATACAAGCGCAAATCCAAAGAGGCTGCACCAATAAATGTGCATGGCACGGTCCATGGCCAGACCAGTCCACACGTTGGGCATTCCAGGATGCCCATAGAGAAGGGCATATGAGCCCAGATAGTCCAAAGCAAAGGGTTGCTTTGGATTGGGAGGAGTCAGGCCGACGAAGGCCAGTCTCCCACTTTTCTTGTGGCAATAAATCTGCAAAGGAGCAATCATCTATGGGACATTCTCCCACTTCTCAGAACTCAATGGTCTTGTACGGGGCCTCGTTGAGTAAGTGAGACATGACTCTGTCTTGGTCAGTAGGGTGACAGTTCAAAGTCACCCGTTTGAATTTGTTGAGCAGAAGATAGCCCAATGGATGCTGACAAATCAGCGTAAACTGGTTGTTTACCAGTGAATGGAGCCAGCAAAGCTCTCAAAGACAGTGGGGAAACCCACAACATGCCACTTGGTACACCTTGCTGTTGTGGGGCACCTGTGCAATATTGTCCTCTTTATCAGCCTCAAAGGCCTTGGCTGTGCGGGCTTCTTGCCTGACAAAAATAGTGTTGGTCACTGGCAACCAATAGAACTGAGGGGATAACTCCATGCTGAAAAATGAGTTTTGGCGCTCAATAGTGTGATCACAATAGATCACAACACCAAGCACATCAGGGATGTGCCTGGTTTTGTCCTTGAGGAGGGCGGCTCCTCATTTGGTGCTATTTTGTGCCTGATGGTCCATCTTAGCCTGTCAATTGCTGTTGCGCCGTTTGCATGCCATGCATTGTGCTGCTGTCTCGTGCAGCACAGGAGATTCTATACGAGTCTCTTTAGGCTCCTCATATTAGTCATCATCAGAGAGCAGGGATGGCAGCCTCTTTGGCACAGGCTTGTCCGAACGTGGGTCCATTGTCTATACATACCACAAGAATTGGGCTGGCGGGCCCTCTACTAGTATTGCAGGTAAGAAGGAGATGTTAGCCCCTGGGGCCCCTTTTGGGGCATTCTCAGAAAAGTGCACATTGACGTATGTGTGCCCTTCCAGTTGCTTACCCTGACGATCCTTTCTGGGTTGCAAGGCCTTAGCCTCAGTGGGGCATGTACTGATGCCCCAGGAATTCTGCTCCCCAGAGTGCATGGTGGATACCACGGATAATAGTCATGAAGATATGACCTCAGATGTGCCACTAGCAAGGCACTGAATTAGCCAGGGGGTGGCTGGAGCAGGGGCATCTTTATAAGGAAGGATGTCCTGCCCTAGGCTGGCCTCTCAGCCAGAAATGACAACACTCAACTGAGGTGAGCAGGAGGGCACGTCCTCCAATCCTTGCCGATGCGCCCTTTTGCTGGAGTTGGTGTCCCGACTTGGAGGTGTAGTCTGCCGCTTACAAATGGCTGATAGTGCAAGGAGATCAGTTTTGCGCTGAGCGCACATGTGATCCATGTCGTCTATCATTTAACATGTAGTCAATCCAATGTTGCTGATGCGGTGACAAGTTCACCTGAGTTTTGAAGAACTCAAGTGCCTTGTGATCAGTTATAATATGGATGGGGTATTCCATTGGCTTATCCTCCCACTTGAGGAGAGCCTCAAGTATAGCTAGGGTCTCTAGCTCATGCACAGCATAGTTTTGCTGGGCCGTCGTGAACTTTTAGGCTTGTCCCATCTAGGGTCGATTGGTCAAATAACCAGAGTCTTCATACAGATCTGTTTGACCATCTCAAAGCACTGCTGATGCAGTGGCCTCCAATTAAACAGTGACCCATTCTGAGTCATAGCCATAAGTGGCCCAGTATAGACAGTGACATTGGGCAAGAAGCTCGATATGTAATTGACAAGGCCAACAAACTGTTGGATGTCATTGTAGTTTCTTGACATGCACCACTCCCAAATGTGGTTGAGCTTGTTCTGATTGGGGTGTATACCCCGCTCATCAATGACATGCCCTAGGCAGTCTATACTCTGAGCATAAAGCTCACACTTTTTCCACTTAAAGTACAACTTGTACTTGCATAGTCATTTGAATACAACTCTGAGGTGCTGCTCATGCTCCTCCATGGAATCCAAATAGATGAATATATCATCTAAGTAGATGTGCATAAATTGTCCTATCACATCTCAAAAAATAGAGGTCACTAGCCTCTGAAAGGTTGCAGAGGCATTACAGTCCCCAATCTGCATTATGTTGCTAGTGAATGTGCCCATGATCAATGCAAATATGGTCTTGGGTACATCTTTGGTGCAAATGTGCACCTGCTTGTAGACGTCAGTAAGATCAATCTTTGAGTGATACTTCGCCCAAGCCACGTCTTCCCAGATCACCTTCTGATCTGATAAAGGAGTTACATCCTTTATGGTATTATTATTGTGCTGACACGTATCAAGAGCTGTTCAAAGAGTTCTGTCCTTCTTCGGAATGCACAGTAATGGTGCAGCCTGAGCAGTAGTGCATGGTGACCACCACTGAGCATTCAAATAGCAATTAGTTTTATCGTGTAATTGCTCCTGGAGTGTGTGTGGATAGTGCAGCAAGTGGTACTTGTCTTGCTTGCTGAGATTAATCTCATGGTTCACTTTCCGCCAGGGTGGGAGCTCCTCCTTGGTCTCATTGACCATATCAGCAAATTCTTCTTGCTATTGCTGATGCAACCGAGGTATATCTTCCTCATGAAGGCTTGTTGCCTTCTGTTTTCCCTTTATACACACTGGAGGAAGTACCTCCACTGTATCTGATGGTGGCCAAGGCTGCGGTGCATATTGCTCGTGCATTGCAAGCACTCAAGTAACACTGTTATCAGGTATATGCAGTCTTAATGGGGAATCTGCTACCACTGCTTTATGAGCCACGAGGCTTTTTCCCTCACATATGAGTGAATACGCTACAGACACTTTATCTGATGCTGGCTGGCAATATACTAGTGTAACAGTTGTCTGTCGCTGGTGCGCATTTTGCACACATGTGGCACCAGTTTGTTCCACTCCTGCAGCATTCAAGGATTGTATGCCCAGTTGTACTTGGGAAGGGGAGCTAGTCACTCCCATAGGAACTGCATGTCCTCACAACATGAGGAACTGTAGTACTTGTTGTTGTAGATGTTGTCATATACATTGACTGTGACGTATTCCTCCTCCTTTACGACCACACTCTTGGGCTCAGTGCCTGATGCCTCCTCTGGGGGCTCTTGGTTATTTGTAGGGTGCTCAGCCTCAGACTCAGCAGAGATGTCTCCATCACTCCTACTCACGGCTGCAGTATGTGCAGCTCAAAGGTGTGTGCAGAGTGTATACTCCTTTTTCAGGGCTCCCATCTTCGCAGGGCAATTGGTACCATAGTGGCCTGGTTGGCCACATGCAAAGCAGGTCCCCATCTGACCAGATATGTTGGCCAGCTTGACTTCTGGCCTTGGTTTAGGATGTTCTCCGTCCAGTGCCCGCTCTGGTCATGGGCAGCTGAAACAAAGTCAAGTATAGGGTTAGCCTTACGGTCACACCAACAGAACCAGATCGGTATTCGATTCTAGTACTACGTGAAACAAAGTCAAGTATAGGGTTAGCCTTACGGTCACACCAACAGAACCAGATCGGTATTCGATTCTAGTACTACGAGCATGACAGTAAAATTGGCTGCCTTATGTAAGGCAGCCAGCATGTATGTAAAGTAATGGTAAATAATTAATATAATTATTTAACTATTGTACAATATGTTACATGCCCCCCTTTGAGACTGGTAATCAGTCTCGATGTAGGAGGGACAATTTGTCCAAGTCAATAAGTAAGTCAATGTGGAGGCACTCTGGTCCTCCACGGCTCAAAAAATGTCCAAGTCATCTGTCAAAAAATACAACGCCGATGTTAACCAACAGTATGAATTGAGAAGGAGATGAGCTGCCTACGATAATTACGCAGACGGCGGACGCGACAACTTGCGAGCCGTATCAATCCTCATCTCAGTGTCGACGTTAACCGAGGATGATGAGGCAACGGGACCCGACAATGTTGAGGCCGTAGGAGCCTGAACTGACGTGGAAGGGTGTGACGGAGAGGGGGGATATGGCCCGTGTCGAGAACGTCGTTGCCACAAATCTCGACGGTTGGGGTTCATCTCAACAGGATAGTATAGGCCACTTTCAAGGTACTCATGACCTTGAGATAATTCTCGGACAAGCAATGCGTGAAGACGAATCATATCGTCATCCGTGGGCAGTCACCAGTCATCCCACCGTGCGATGGCCGGGGGCTCTCCATAGATGTCCAGTTGACGATGACGTTCATCGTCGACATCGCGGAACTGATCAATGGAGGCAGTGGCCGCAAGAAACTGATTTTCGAGATAGACCATGCCAAAGGTATAGGCGTGATCTACCCACTCTACAGGTACGTGGTTGGCTATCATAGCCCGAAGCACGTCAGCATTGGTTATGTTGACGGCGTTAGCCACGTCAAAGTATGGGGGCCGGAACTGGACATCAGTCCAGGTTATTGATACGAAGGGCATGCTAGGGTTGGTGGTGTCGTAATCCACGACCGCCTCTCGATACAGTCCAGGACACGCGATAATCAAGGCCAACAGCCTTGCAAAGCGTCCTCGTGCTCTTCCTGAGGGAGACAGTCCACAAGTAAGGGCGTGGCCCAAAAGAGTACGCCAGTGAATGTGATACGCTCAATCCACTGCAATGCCGTACACGGAGTTCATCATTCCTGGTCGACAGAAGTAAAGTACATTCTGCACCAGCTTGTCCAGATCAAAGGTGAAACGTACACCTTCGGAATCAAACCCGGTAAGCATGAAAAACGGTCTCCCAGCTCGGTCCTTCCATCGCAGGTACCCGTCGGGAGTCGGCATGACCACAATGTTCATGTGGCATGACAAAAGATCTAGAGGGGGCAAAATGTGTTCGTACTCTGGTGTACACACCAGAGCCATCGTCCTATCCCTCAGTGTAGTATAATAGTTAATGGTAGTAGGCTTCAGTGCGCATCGCCACTGACTTGAACTTGTTCTGCGAGAGCTCATAGAGCTTTCGCAACTGCTGGGGATTCATCAGAAATCCCCTCGGTACCACCCGGTCCAACTCCTTCGAGGTATGATAGTACCTCTCTTCTTTCTCTTCCTCGTGCATTTTCGTGGCCAAGGCTTCATTGCTCACGAATACCATATTTGTGAGTCGGGAGTAGTAAAAGTGGCAGTCGAGTGCCCTGCCGTAGAACCAATTTGACCGCTCCACCGACGTCCCGCTGATGAACACACCTAGGCTATCAGGAATACGGCCTGTGGCCTGCTCCTCCCAGTCTTTGTCAACCTTTGTCTGCCGGGCAGCCTCATGCTTCATCCTGGCCTCTCTCTTGCGTTTTTTGTCTAAACGCACTCGGCGTTTAGCGGGGGTCTCTCCTTCTGAGGGGGTCTCGTATGACGACTCCCCGTAATCACTCCCATCGCTCAGTTCATCCAGACCGAGCGCCGCTAACGACAGGAGTTGCCCTTCTGCTTTGGCGTCCGTTCTCGTGTCTTTTATGAGGACCGCGGACGCATACGCTCGCAGTGGTGCCTCAAACTGCACCACTGCTCCGAACCGCATTACCACTCTACCTGCTCCTCGAGGGACATCTGCTCCAAACTCCACTTCCGACAGGACCACCTCATCCTGCCGCTTTGTCCCTGACTGCTGGGAGGGTGCATGTGTTGATGAGGACAATCCTCGTAAACTTGTGTCATCCTCCACGAGCTCATTGTGTAACTCGGACGGAAGCGGAGTGAGTTCTCCAGACTCCCGTACTTCAGTCTCCGGTACTGCATCCCGTGCTCTGAGGCATTTTGCCTCAGGTTGCTCTCCCAACGACGACAGATGCTTCTTCATAGCGTTTGTGAATGTTTTGATTGTGTTGTCATTACGCTGCTGCAGCATAACGATCTCATCGAGCAGGCCCGTAATCACCACCTGAGCCACCGGATCCGCCAAAAATGCGGACTCCGGTGCAGCATAACGATCTCATCGAGCAGGCCCGTAATCACCACCTGAGCCACCGGATCCGCCAAAAATGCGGACTCCGGTGGCACTCGCTGGCCGGCAGATATGAGGCGTCTCCAGACTGCCTCTGCCTGAGGGTCCAACACCTCCGACGGTGTTCCGATCTCTTTTCCTTTTCCTTTCTCCACGTACGAGAAGCGCCGCGGAGATGGTGCATGACAGGGTGATGGAGAGGCCCGTCGAGGCGGTGTTTGAGGTCGGGGTTGACCTCGATTTTGCATCCTCACTGCCGGCTCATCCCGTCTGCGCCCAACCATTTCCTGAGGCCCGCCTCCTCATGCCCCGGTACTCCTCGGAGGCGATCGCCTCCGGTCTCTTCTATACGTCTCTCACGGGGGCAGCGTCCTTTCTCGCTGTCGTCAAGGTTGCACCACCTCGCTCTTCACTTGCTGTTGACGCCC
This sequence comes from Macrolepiota albuminosa, assembly GCA_027475525.1. Taxonomy (NCBI): domain Eukaryota; kingdom Fungi; phylum Basidiomycota; class Agaricomycetes; order Agaricales; family Agaricaceae; genus Macrolepiota; species Macrolepiota albuminosa. The sequence continues at coordinate 120,174 of JAMWFC010000107.1, forward strand.
TGCGTCATCGTCCACATCCATGGGTGCTACCTGTGGCGCAGTTAGTGCTTTCTCATCCGAAAGGAGTGTACTTGCACTCTGGGTCTGCATCTGCTGCATTGGCATTGGCATTCCCCACATAACCTGTCCCCCCATCTGCTGTCCAGGACCAGCTGGTCCTGGGAAGTACGGCATCTGGAAGAACAGCGGATAAAACTGCGGAGGTTGTCCAAATTGGGCTTGGTTCTGCCCAAACTGGGACACCACTGGATACAACGCCACAGTCGGCGTCGTTACAGGCTGCTGAATATTTTGCTGGTGGCGATCCCCCCCCCCTCCAGAACCCTGTGGGTTCTGAGGCTGCTGTTCACTGGTTGTACACTGGTAAGGGTACGACATGGTACTATGAAAATGTCAACGTGTCGGTGGGAAAAAACACACTAAATTCCCCATCATCAGGTTATATAACCTGATCCGACCGTCAACTCTGCATCACGATCTGTATTATCTCATCTGATAGATCAATCTCTATCTTATCCATCTGGAACAATCGTGATCCGATCCGGATCAGATACTCAGTTGATCCGAGATCCGACTAATCCGGCCTACATCTTATCACTGCCATCCATCTAAGCACATGAGCGCTTAGCAAGCTGATTTGGGCGCTTCACACCCTGCAGTTCTAAGTACCGATCCAATGCTGCCAACTTGGCACATGTGTGGTACGACTCCCATGTTGTATCACCTGCACTCCATTGCACCTCGAATTCGAGGTGTGTTCCTTCCTGCCACCGATGGCCCAGGATGTCCTCAATGAACCATTCCTGTTTGTCACTGGCACCGAAATCATATGGCTCAGGAGTCACCCGATTAGGGAACATAGCATCATCATTTGCATTATACCGCCTAAGTAACGATACATAGAACTTAGGCACAATCTGACGTGCTTGCAGAGCTGCTGGCAGCTCCAGAACATAGTTTGACGTGCTTGGTTCCGCGACCAAGACTCTGTACGGTCCAATGAATTTTGAACACAGCTTTCTCACCCTTCCTTTCGGAAGATTCAAGTTTTCCGTTGACAGGTACACTAACGTCCCAGGTGTTAGTTCTGGTTCTTCACTCCGCCTATCATTCGCATGTTGTGCCTGTATAACATGCGCGGTAATGATAGCGTCGTGTGCATTGGCTAGATTCACCAATGCTTGCTGTGCAAAGTCCTTCACCCCCTTGTGAATGACTCCGTCTGCCTTTAGTTCGCACAGCATGGAGGGCATGTAACCTCCATTGAGCTTGAACGGTGCATATTTTGTGGTCTCAGACACACTCGCGTTGATCGCGAACTCAGTTAGCGGTATTCTATCCACCCAGTTGTGTTGGTCCGGTCGGACCACCGTACGAAAGATCTGGGCAATACTTCTATTCACTCGCTCTGTCTGTCCATCCGTCTGTGGATGAAACGAGGTAGACATGAGTAGTTTAGCTCTCAGGAGCTTGTGAAGTCCTCGCCACCAGTGAGATGTAAACTTGGTGTCTCGATCACTCACAATCGAACTTGGAAGGCCATGTAGCCTTACAATCTCCTTCAAGTAGATCCAGGATAACGCAGATGCCGTGATGGTTGTGTGCACTGGTATCAAATGTACCATACTAGTCATTCGGCAAATGACCACCCAAAGGTAGTTATACCCTTTGGACTCAGGGAATGGACCAACAAAGTCCATTTCAATGGAATCCCATGGCTTCGTCAGGATGGGCAGGGAATGCAACTTCCCTGCTGGCTTCCTATTGCTGGTCTTTGACCGCTGGCAGGCCTCGCAGGTCTGGCAGAACTGCAGGAATGCAACTTCCCTGCTGGCTTCCTATTGCTGGTCTTTGACCGCTGGCAGGCCTCGCAGGTCTGGCAGAACTGCATCTGAGGCCACCAGTACCATTGCCTCAGGTATTCTAGTGTTTTGTTGGTTCCAAAGTGACCAACAACCTCATGAGCTTCAGTGACAACCTTAGTGAGCAGTGTTCGGTCGTGTGGTAAGCACACCACGTTGTGCCCTCAAACATTCGTTATCTGGACTAGTTCTTTCTCATCCACGCTGAAGTGTGGATGGGCGTTTGCGTTCTGCCGGATTTCTGTGTAGAACGCATCGCGGCTATAGCCCCTCATCACCTTCTGGAGGTACTCATCAGTTTGAGGGACAGGAGGGTTACGATACTCTCCTGTAGGCGATAACGCGTCAGTGAGCGTAATGTCATGGCTATCCGGTCCACGACTGCTTCCAGTCTCACTTTGGTGTGGCTTTGTCGCCTCTTTTTGCTGAGCCTGCTCTAGTTGCTCAGCCTCTATGTCGCAGCCCTCTTGCCACTCTTGCAGTCGTCGACTGCGTCGCAGTTCGGTAGCTTGCATAGCCCGAAGCTCGACCACATGCTCCTTCACCTCTCTGTAGCGATTGTCACGACCCCTCCCCTCCAGAACCTCCCTGGAGCCCCATCTGGGGACCCCTCTCATCGACCCCACAGCACGCCCCACCCCCACAGCTGCCGACGCTGCCATCACACGCATCAACGACCGCCATCAGCCAGCCCCCCGGGATCAACTGCCATCAGCAATCGGATCACTGTAAGGGCGACCTCTAGAGGCTGTGGCTCAGTCACACAGCTGGCAGAGGGAGATCCAAAGTGTATTAGAATATATACTGACAATATCAAGGTAGCTACTCACCTGGCAGAGGGAGATCCAAAGAGAACAAGTCTGGGGATTCCCTATGCCAGGTTGGACGCTTCTGGGGCCTCTGAAGCATGGGAAACAACTGTACAGTACAACAAAACCTTAAAAACTCGAAAATTGACTAACCAAACAAGTGTGCAAACAAGGGAGGAAAACTCCGGACTTTAGAAGTCAGAAAGGCAAACTCCGGCTTATCTAAGCAGCCTGGAGCGGTGCTGAAGGGCCCACTAGTCCCACAAATCTTTGCACATCATTATAGTTACAAGGCACACACCATTTGCGTATGCGATCAATTTTGTCCTGGTCAGGGTGAATACCCTGACTATCAATCTTGTGTCCGAGGCAATCCACTGTCTCGGCATATAGTTTGCATTTCTTCCACTTGAGGTATAGCAAGTTAGACCTCAGTCGCTCGAAAATGACACGAAGATGCTCTTCGTGTTCTTCGATTGAATCGGAGTATATGAATATGTCGTCCAAATAGATATGGACGAACCTCCCGATAACATCCCGGAAGATGGAGGTCATCAACCTCTGAAATGTCGCAGGAGCATTGCAATCTCCTATCTGCATAATGTTGCTCACATATGTTCCCGTGATTGACGAGAACACTGTCTTTGGGATATCAGACAAGCGAATTCTCACTTGCTCATACGCATCCGTCAGGTCAATTTTCGACCTGAACTTTGCTCTTGCCACATCTTCTTGAATCACTTCCTGATCCGGAAGTGGTGTCACGTCCTTTACGGTGTTGTCATTGCGTTGGCGTGCATCCAATGCCGTCCTCAATGTACCATCTTTCTTCGGAATGCACAATAGCGGAGCAGCTCGGGAGGCTGGTTGGGCCTCCCACCAGTGGGCTCTCAGCTACCGATTGGTCTTGTCTCGGAGCTGCTGCTGCAGCGCCATTGGACATCGAGGCAAATGATATTTATACACTTTAATCTCATCAATAAGGTTGATTTCATGGTTGACCTCATGCCAAGGAGGTAATTCCTCCTTGGTTCCGTTCAGGATATCCCCAAATTCCTGCTGCCACTGCAATCGTAGGTCCGGAATGTCCTCCTTCGTAAAACCACTGGTTTTACCTTTGCCCTTCTGGTCCACATCCTTGCGTGGATGCCCGGACAGCTTTGCTTGTATGGCTGGGCGGCCATACTTCTCTCTGAGGGCAGTAATCCTCAGCTCACTGTCATCCGGCATGTGCAGTCGCACAGGCACTTCCTTCTTGCTTCTCTGCAACGTCACAGACAGTCCATCGAAGAACACCTCACTCGGCGGTGATATCTCGTCGTCACTAGCCTGATGATACAACTCCTCCTTCGATGTCCATCGTGGTCCATTCCACGCATACATTGATGCCACTAGATCATTCCACTCAGCAGGCATTTGTGGATCAAATGCCCATTCGAATGTGGGATGAGGTACTGGTCAATCCCAGATTGACCGATTTGTATGTGTGGAGGACGCCTCATCCTCCATCAGTCCTTGGTTGTCGTCATCTGTTACTAAGTCCTCGACCTTCACTTGCGATGATGTCAGTTGGCACTCTGTGCTTGCCGCATGCTGAGGCCGCTTGTCCTCAGACTTACTCTGCTTTTCACCCTTCATCTCCTTCATCTCGGGGCTCTCCCCCCTCTTCAGAGTACGTTCGTACTCTACAGCTTCGCTTTCCAGCATCAACACCGCCGGACTATCCATGGGCAAGCTCACACGAGCTTGCTCTTCATCCTCTCCATCCTCAACCGTAGGCAATTTCTTGCCTCCATCTAGTCAGTGTCGCCTGACTAGCACTTTCTTCTCCTTGGCATGGTGTCAATGGAGACATCCATCGCCATTATCTATGGTCACTCGCACTGCAGGAATGGTGGTGCCATCCACCACTATCTCATTCTTCTTGAAGTTCAGCAGAACGTTGTGCTTCCTCATATATGGCGTGCCTATAATCATGTCGTAACGATCAAAGTTCGCCATGTCAAGGTACTCCCTTGTCCTTGATTTTGCACAGGCGATACTCGCCTGCATACCAAACTGTACCGCAGCTCGGCTGCCCACAGTACCCAATTGAAGGAGTAGTGGCTCCTTCAACTCACTGACAGAAATATCGTGCACTTGGCAAAACTGGGGTGTCACTCCAGTAGTCGTACTACCTGAATCCCACAATGTCCACGCCTTGTGGCCATTCACCTCAACATACGATGCCAGGCACTCCTTGTCCTCGTGCTTCAACACCGGTCTCACCAGCTTCTCTGGAGCCTTGCGAAGGTGTACCTTATACACCTTAACATTGGCTGCTCCAATGGGACGGTCTAATGCGCTGGCCGGGTAGTCCGTCAGAGCTCCCATGAACTCTGAGTCTGACTCCCGGGCGTAATAATCGTTGTCGTATACGTCAACCTCCACGTATTCATCATCCGACAACTCCTCTACCACAGAGGCGTTTTCATCCTCTGGTGCATCAGGTATGAGGTTCTCCACCTCATCGTCTTCCACATCAGGTTCATTCCTGGAGTCTATCCCTTCAGCATCCGGGATAGCAGTGTGTGCCACCCGTACATAGACACGTGGCTTACCCATAGGCTTTCCACCACCCACTGGGCATGCATTTGCAAAATGCCCAGGCTGACCACATTTGAAGCACTTACTCGCCACAAAAGGGCGAGCTGCTTCAAACTTCGGTGGCCCAGTCAGTGTCGGCAATTTAGCCTCACCAGCAGCCTGATGCGGCCGAACACCCTCTCGGCGCAGACCTCTCTGAGCATCCTGTGCCAGTGCATCCCTACAATCCCCCGGCCAGTCGCTCCGGAAGCGTTGGTCTTGCTGAGGTGCTGCTCTTACCACAAACCTCGGGTTCATATTGCCCACCATCTCCTTTTGACGAGCCCAGAAGGTGCCTACCTTCCGAGGCTCGGCCTTGTTCACCGATCGAACCTTTGAGCTATGTAGCCCAAAGTGTCGCGCTATTTTGTGGGCTTGCTCGTAGCGCAATGCATGCGCTACGAATTCCTCGACGGTATTTACTTCGGGTGATAGTCCGTCATCACAAATGAGAGACTCTCTCATTGCGTCAGGTATCCCACGCAGGAAGGTATCAATCATTACCCAGTTGTCTGGGTAAATAGACATATTCTGTGCGTGGTCTATCAAGGTGTCATAGGCAGGAAGGTATCAATCATTACCCAGTTGTCTGGGTAAATAGACATATTCTGTGCGTGGTCTATCAAGGTGTCATAGAAACCTTGAACATCTAATTGTTCAGTGTAGGAGGTTGCAATGAACGCCTCCCGAGCATCCTGCATGGTGGATGCACTTACAAACCGGTTATACAATTCAAGGATTACATCCTTGAACGTCCATTGCTGTCGTGCACCTGCATGGTGGATGCACTCACAAACCGGTTATACAATTCAAGGATTACATCCTTGAACGTCCATTGCTGTCGTGCACAATTGTAGTGCAAGACATGATGACGGAACCAGGCTTTGGCTGGTCCATCTAGGAACTCCAAGAGAACGAACACATGTTCTTGATCCAGACAATCCCCCCCATACTGGCATGCTGCCAGATGGTTGCACACATCCATCGTCCAATTTTCCAAGTCGCTAAACTTGGACTCCCCTCTGTACGGGTGGATGTGTTTCGACTCCACCTTACGCAGTTTGATACCTTCGGGCAGGCGCAATGCTATGCCTACCGCATCGTCGATTATACTACTGAGGCGCTGGTGCATATTCTCAGTATACACCTTTGTCGCCTCAGTTATTCCAGGCATTTTATTTCTACCTTCTGCTGGAGGTACCACAGAGAATGCACGTACAGGTCGGTGACCTGTATAGTGCACTTTCTCTGCACCCTTCCAATGCAGTGGGCTCTCCTGTCCCCCTAGCTCTTCTATCACCTGCTTTCCAGGGCCTCGGCTCAGATCCGCCGTGGGCGGGTCCCCTCTCCTGGTGTCAGGCTGTCATGTCCGTTGGACATATTGCCTTCTCATCTCATCAATGGGCGTTATCCCATCGAATACAATTTCCTGGTCGTCTATCCAGGAGTGTCCCTGGCGCTTCAGGTCTTGGTTCTGCATGCGCTGATAAGCTACTCTCTCCGCAAACTTATCAGCCAACGGCACTTGATTTGTCAGTGGAACATTCTCCACTGATTCCTGTTTTGTGTGAGGGTGCCTTGGCTCCCCCGCTTCGGGTAGGTTGCTATCTGCCACAGGTATGGTAGACACCGATTCAGTTGTCGACAGAGGTCTCCTTCGCTGACCTCTGAATACATTCTGTCTTTGTGCTGCAGCGAACCTGGCAGCGAACTGCTCGTCAGACTCTCCTGCTTGCTGGGGCGCATATATATTGCTCATTGCCTCTTCCAGATGGGGAGACAACTCTGGCTTTGCCACCGGGGGTATATTCGGAATCAAGTTTGCCCCCTCTGGAGTGCCTCTTCCAGATGGGGAGACAACTCTGGCTTTGCCACCGGGGGTATATTCGGAATCAAGTTTGCCCCCTCTGGAGTCGAGGCAGCTGATCCTTGATTAGCCTTGCGATACATATATGCTTGGGCTTCCAGCTCAAGAATCTGAACGTACAATGTAATGTATTCAACAGTATTCAATTGAGGTACATTTTCACCTCTAGCCTGTATCAACCATATGTGTTTCAGTACATACAGTCCTAGTCGAGCACGCATGGTATCCTTTGTAATGCTAGGGTATCTCTTCCATAGCATAGCACACTGAACCTGAAGGGTGGACTCACTCCGTCCACTCTCTTCGTCGTCAGACGTTTCATCTTCCCAATGTACTGCCGGCGTTCTTTGCTCAGGAATTGTCGTTTCCTGCGGCACTCCGGCTCCCTGCTGACGTTGCGTCATGGGAGTGGATTCAGTTGGAACTCTCCAACTGCCCACCTCTTGCCTCGGCATCTTCCCCAGAAAGTACGACGAAGGTCTGCGACCTTCGATAGGTCCCTGAGCACTACTCCTGCTCTGGGATTGCCGCCCTGACCTGCCAGTCTGCATGGAAGATTCATGATCCCTGCCGAACTGCTGTTCCAGGTCCTGCTCTGGAACTGTCACCCTGACCTCCCAGTCTGCATGGAAGATTCATGATCTCTGCCGGACTGCTGTTCCAGGTCTTCCACAGTTGCCCCTGGTTGCGTCATGGGAGTGGATTCAGTTGGAACTCTCCAACTGCCCACCTCTTGCCTCGGCATCTTCCCCAGAAAGTACGACGAAGGTCTGCGACCTTCGATAGGTCCCTGAGCACTACTCCTGCTCTGGGATTGCCGCCCTGACCTGCCAGTCTGCATGGAAGATTCATGATCCCTGCCGAACTGCTGTTCCAGGTCTTCCACACTTGCCCCTGGTCTCGCTGCACCGCTTGGCGCAGCTGTCGGCCGCACTTCACTCCATTGCGTCCCTCCTGGCATTCCCTGAGGTTGCCGTGAAGGCTCGGCCTCAGTATATTCTGACCCGGGACGACCCGGGTCAGTTGCCACAGAATGAGGATACACCAACGACTGGTCAATGGTCTCACCATCGCGTGTTGGTTCAGTAGATTGACTGGTCTCCATCCAATCAAGTGTTGCTACGTCTCGTTTTACCCAGAAGCGTGCGTCAAAGAAGTTGATGCACTGTTCGATGCAATCACAGTCTAGGCTATCAGTCTAGACACATAGTCTTTGTCCATAGTATCAGAATTGAACCCGAAAGGTTCAAAAAAGTGAAACAAAGTCAAGTATAGGGTTAGCCTTACGGTCACACCAACAGAACCAGATCGGTATTCGATTCTAGTACTACGTGAAACAAAGTCAAGTATAGGGTTAGCCTTACGGTCACACCAACAGAACCAGATCGGTATTCGATTCTAGTACTACTAGTATGACAGTAAAATTGGCTGCCTTATGTAAGGCAGCCAGCATGTATGTAAAGTAATGGTAAATAATTAATATAATTATTTAACTATTGTACGATATGTTACAGCAGCTTTGCCCTCAATTTGCCACAGGAGTTTTGTGTACCACAAACTGTGTATTGTGGTCACGATCCAAGTCAGCCTTCTTAGCCAGGAAGGTCTCCACATGCTGAACCCGTAAGGGTGCCCTAGCAGGCAGTAGTTGCCTGCTTTCTTCTTTGTGGCCACTATAATGCTCATAGTAGTTAGCAGTCTTAAAAGACTGCTCATACCTGATGGCATACACCACAAACTCTTTCACATCATTAACCTCTGGGAACAGCCCATCCTCACATATCAGATAGTGATGCATGTCTGCTGGAATACCATCCAAGAATGTTTCAAGCATTGTATATCCGTCTGAGTATACTGCCATGTTCTGGGCATGGTCATTAAGAGTATTGTAGAACCCTTGTACCCCTAACTTCTCAGTGTACTTGGCAGACTGGAAGTCCTGCCTTGCATTCTGTAGTGTCAAGGGATGCACAAATCAATCATACAGTCCTGTGAGGACTCCTTTCAATGTCCACTCATACTAGACCTGGTTGATGTGCAATACTGCTTGTCAAAACCACCCCATGGCCTCTCTGGCCAAGAACTCGGGCAGAACAAAGATTTATTCTGGTTCCATACAGTCACCTCCATATAAGCACATAGCAAAGTGGATATATATGTCTATTGCCCAGTCCTCAAAGTTACTGAACTTGGATGTGCCTACTATCTGCTTTATGCAGCTTCACTTTATCTGGTAACTATAAGGTTACCCCCAATGTAGCGTAGTCCGCTATGTGGTGTTGGCCACATAGCTTTTACTTACTATAGTAGTCAATATTATATTATATTTATTATAATATAATATTATTTACAGTAATTATAAATAGTTCTATACATGCTGCTTATTAAGCAGCTTATTTTTTTGTTGTATATAACATTGCCAATAGACTGGTCTGGTTTGATTCAGTGTAGTATGCACACTAAGCTCTATTAACTCATAACTCCGTTACATTTTTTTGAATCTGCCAGCTAGGATCTATTGCCTAGCATCTGACATCAGTCGCTGAGTTTATTGACAGAACTCTATCAGCTTCTCAAGCTTCTTGCACAGCCACACCATGCAAATTTCAAACAGGAAATCAATAAGTAATCCCATATCTGCAGTTTCTACTGATGGTGGGCGGAATGCCCATGATCTATGGGGAGATCTAGCAGACACTCAGGATGTGCCAGCATCCAATATGGGTCAGTCAAGACCCAAGGCTTGAGACCAAGATCAGAGCACTGACCTGCCTAGGAATAAAAGCGAGGCCCAGAGAGCTAAGAGCTCACAACAGGATGCCAGCAACGATCATGGGACAAGATGCCAGGGAGATTAACTTCCCCAGTTACGCAGCTGCCAGGAGAACTATGATGGTCCAGCTAGCTAGCTTTCAAAGAGCCTCCTGATGAATGCCGGCAGTCAACAGGCACCCAGGGCATCTCAGGAGACACTGAGTGGTTGGTATGGACTGGGGGATCTATTTCTCTGAGCCAGAGTAGTAGGGCCAGGATGCCAGAGCAGAGAAGAGCAATGGTCCTTTTAAAATATTCATGAGCATCTTTAATTTTTTAGGTTTATCCCTATTTTACTCAGAAATAAATAGTAAGTTGCATGTGGAAAGATAAACAAAGACATGTGACCATGTTTAGATATATTTGGGAGTAGTTCCAGCTGGTTGGACCACATCTTGATCTTTAACTATCATCATGAAACATATTCCTCCTGCACAATGCTCTACTGTTGCTTCTCCTCTTGCTCAAGGGTATTCTCTGCATCAGATTGGGGTTCAAACTGTTCTAGGGAAGTCTACTATTGGGAGAATTGGTAGAGAGTTGGAGATGGACAAGGAAAACCATCCTGGAGGCCATCCTGCTAAGCTTACTCCATATGATAAACAGGCTATTGTTCAACAAATCTCAGCTGGGAGACTTGATACAGCTGTCCAGGCCACCAATTTTATCAACAGCATCATTTCCAACCCTGTCTCTCCCCAGACTGTCTGGAATGTGTTGAAGGAGGAGGGGTATTGGTCTGCTACCAAGAGAAAAGTTCCTATGCTCAAAGCTAAACATTGACAACTACAGCTTAAATGGGCTCAGAAGCATCAGAACTGGACTATAGAGGACTGGAAAAGGGTGTTGTGGACAGATGAGACAAAGATTAACAGGATTGGATCAGATGGGAAGCAGTATGTGTGAAAGCTACAAGGAGAAGACATTTCAGACCAAACAACTACACCTACTGTGAAGCATGGAGGAGGGAATAATCTCATGGTATAGGGCTGTATGAGTTGGAATGGGGTAGAAAAGCTTGTAGAGGTGGTGGAGATCATGAATGCAGAGCAATACTGTGAAATTTTAGATGATGGAGCAAAGGAGAACTTTGAGAAGTTGAAGATGGAGGAGGGTGCCTACTACTTTCAACAGGACAATGACTCCAAACACAACTCCAAGAGGGCTGACAAGTGGTTTGAGGACAACAACTTTAATGTCCTTTGGTGGCCAGCCCAATCCCCTGATCTCAACCCTATTGAACATCTCTGGGAGTACCTCAAAGAGCAACTTAGGCAGTATAAAACACCTCCTTATGGTGTGCATGAATTATGGGAGAGGGTTGCAAAGGAGTGGGATGAAATACCATCAGAGGTATGCCAAAGATGCCTAGAAGGATTCAAGCAGTTATCAAGGCAAATGGAGGACATACAAAGTACTAGATACTAAAATTAGAGATGTTCAAAAAACTGTTCCAATGAGTGAATATTTTAAAATGGCTATTGCTCCATCAGTTTTGATCTTGATTATACAAATCTAAATTCATTTTGTGGCTACGATGCCATAGTATTTTATGTGATTTAATCAGGATTTTAGGTACTTCCCATCCTTCATGCCAATGTCATCTTTCAAAAAGTATGAAACATTGTTATGTGATTTAATCAGGATTTTAGGTACTTCCCATCCTTCATGCCAATGTCATCTTTCAAAAAGTATGAAACATTGGGACAGTTTTTTGAGCCACTGTAATCAAGATGTTGGAGTTGAGCTAGTGGAGGCACTAGCACAGGCACAGGAAGTGTCCAAGATAAAACTGGTGAGTACCTTCTATACTCCAGCAGGACAAGGGTGGCATGAGGAGCCTCCACACATGCATAACCGAGACCTTAGGACAGAGATGTCAGGCCCAGATGGACATGATGGTACTGCGTTCAAAGGTCACTAAACTTAGACGTGCCTGTGTAGGCGTGTCCAAGTTCAGTGACTTGGAGGACTGGGCAATGGATGTATGCACCCACCTCATCATGTGCTTATACAGAGATGACCATATGGAACAAGAACAAATCTTTGCTCTGTCCAAGTTCTTGGCCTGAAAGGCCATGAAGTGGTTTTGACAAGCAATATTGCACGTCAACTGGGTCCAGTATGAGTGAATGTTCAAAGGAGTCCTTACAGGACTGTATGATCAATTTGTGCACCCCTTGATGCTACAGAATGCAAGGCAGGACTTCCAGTCTGCTAAGTACACCAAGAAGTTGGGAGTACAAGGGTTCTACAATACCCTTAACAACCATGCCCAGAATATGGCAGTATACCTGGATGGGTATATGATGTTTGAAACATTCTTGGATGATATTCCAGTGGACATGCACCACTATCTGATATGTGAGGATGGGCTGTCCCCAGAGGTCAATGATGTGGAAGAGTTTGTGGTGTACGCCATCAGATATGAGCAATCCCTTAAGACTGCTAACCACTATGAGCATTGTAGTGGCTACAAAGAAGAAAGCAGGCAACTACCGCCTGCTGGGACACCCTCACAGGGTCAGCATGTGGGAACCTTCCTGGCCAAGAAGGCTGACTTGGATCGTGACCACAACACATGGTTTGTGGTATGCAGAACTCCTGCAGCAAATTGAGGGCAAAGCTGCCCCCAACTAAAGTGGGTGCCAGACGGAGAACATCCTAAATCAAGGCCGGAAGTCAAGCTGGCCAACCTACCTGGTCAGATGGGGATCTGTTTCGCATGTGGCCAGCCAGGTCACTATGCTACTAATTGCCCTGTGAGGACAGGAGCTCTAAGGAAGGGGTATACACCCTGCGCCTACCTTTGAGCTGCACATACTGCAGCCACAAGTGGGAGTGATGGAGACATTTCTGCTGAGTCTGAGGCTAAGCACCACATGAACGACCAAGAGCCCCCAGAGGAGACATCAGGCACCAAGCCCAAGAGTGTGGTCATGGAGGGGGAGAAATATGTCACAGTTGATGTATACAACAACATCTACAACAACGAGTACTACAGTCACAACAGCGACTCTGAGTGCCTAGCAGCAATGACAGATTGGCCATCCTCGAACAATCACAACAAAAATAATATTGTTCAGATGAAGAAAGTGACTCTTTGTTAAGCAGAGGGCACTTTGCAGTGCCCTACATTAAAGCAGGCAGACAAGGAGTGTCTGGTCTCCTGGTCTCATATGTGGATGTAAATGGTCACAATGCCTGGACTTTATGGGACTTCAGGAGTACTACTTCAGGTATAACACCCCAGTTCGCCCACATGTATGGAATTTCTGTACAGGAGTTAGATACGCCATTGGTGTTGCAGCTGGACACCATAGAAAGCCATGCTATGGTGTAGTATGAGATGAATGTAACTGTCCAGACACCAGGCTCACATAGCTGGGAGTACATGGATATAGTGAACTTTGATCACTATAATATGATCCTGGGAACACCATTCATGCAGCGTAACAAAGTCATGCTAGACTTTGAGCACTGTCAGGTGCTAGTGAATGGGAAGGTGATCCCAGCCAAACAGGCTACAGCAGATGACACTGATAATCATCTGCGATGTCACTGCACTACAGAGAAGTGCAAGAATTCTCCATGATTCAGCCAGCACAAAGTGCTGGCGGTAGAGGATGTGGATGAGAAAGTGCAGGCCATGCCTGGACTGAGCTCAGACCACAGCATGGTGATGATGAGCGAGGAGTAGTATCAAGCTTCTAAGATGAGAGATGAGCAAATACTCACTCCTAATAATTGAGGCGCAAAGCCTCCAGACAAGCACCAGCAAAAGGCAAAATAGCGTGAGGACTCAGTAGATGTATGCCCACCTATGTCCTCACAAGTCAAGTTAGATGACTTGAGTGATAGCAACCAAGAGGCAGAAGCCTCATATTGTGCAGATATATGGTCTCTATGGAAGCGACCAGCTCCCCTTCCTGAGTATGACTGGGCATACAACCCTCAAATGCCACAGGAGTAGAACAAGCTGGTAGCAGCCACATGTGCGCAAAATGTGCACCAGCAACAGATGACCATTACACTAGCATATTGCCAGCTAGTGTCAGACAATGTGTCCATAGCATATTTTCTTGTACATGAGGGAAAAAGCCTTGTGGCCTGTAAGGCAGCGATAGTGGATTTCATGCTAAGGCTGCATATACCCAATGACAGTGTTACTTGAGTGCTTGCAATGCATGAGCAATATGCACAGCAGCCTTGGCCACCATCAGATATGGTGGAGGTACTTCCCCTGGTGCGTCTGAAGGAGAAACAGAAGGTGACAATCGGTTGCATCAGCAATGGCAAGAAGAATTTGCTGATATGGTCAATGGGACCAAGGAGGAGCTTCTGCCATGGTGGGAAGTGAATCATGAGATTAATCTCATAGACGAGAGCAAGCAATACAAGTACCACTTGCTGCGCTGTTCACACACACTCCAGGAGCAATTACATGATAAAACTAATCACTATTTAAATGCTTAATGGTGGTCACCATGCACCACTGCTCAGACAGCACCATTACTGTGCATCCTAAAGAAGGATGAAACTCTTCAGATGGCTCTTGATGCACGGTCAGCGCAATGATAATACCATAAAGGATATAACTCCTTTACCAGATCAGGAGGGGATGTGGGAAGACGTGGCTTGAGCAAAGTATTGCTCAAAGATTGATCTTACTGACGCCTACAAGCAGGTATGCATTTGCACCAAAGACATACCCAAGACCATGTTTGCATCAATCATGGGCATGTTTACAAGCAATATAATGCAGATTGAAGACTGTAATGCCCCTGCAACCTTTCAGAGGTTAATAACTTCTATTTTTTGAGATGTGATAGGATGCTTTATGCATGTCTACTTAGATGATATATTCATCTATTTGGATTCCATAGAGTAGCATGAACAGCACCTCAGAGTTGTATTCAAACAACTATGCAAGTACAAGTTGTACTTGAAGTGGAAAAAGTGTGAGCTTTACACTCAGAGTATAGACTGCCTAGGGCATGTCATCAATGAGCAGGGTATACACCTCAATCAGAACAAGCTCAACCACATTTGGGAGTGGTGTATGCCAAGAAACTACAATGACATCCAACAGTTTGTTGGCCTTGTCAATTACATATCGAGCTTCTTGCCCAATGTCACTGCCTATACTGGGCCACTTATAGCCATGATGCAGAATGGGTTACCGTTCAATTGGAGGCCACTGCATCAGCAGTGCTTTGAAATGGTCAAACAGATCTGTATGAAGACTCTGGTTATTTGACCAATCGACCTTAGATGGGACAAGCCTATTTGGCTCATTTGCGACATATCTAAGACAGATGCTGGTGCCATGTATGGCCAGGGGAGTAGCTGGCAGACCTACTGCCCAGCAGAGTTCATGTCAAAGAAGTTCACGACCACCCAGCAAAACTATGCTGTGCATGAGCTAGAGACCCTAGCTATACTCGAGGCCCTCCTCAAGTAGGAGGATAAGCTGATGGGATACCCCATCCATTCATAACTGATCACAAGGTGCTTGAGTTCTTCAAAACTCAGGTGAACTTGTCGCCACATCAGCAATGTTGGATTGACTACATGTCAAGATATCAGTTCAACATCACCTATGTTAAAGATGAACTCAATAAAGTGGCAGACTGCTTGTCTCGCTACTTTTAGAGTGATGTAGTTGGGGAGGCTCATGAGCCTCATGAGTATGTGCAGGCAGACTGCCACATAGACTCAGACAGGGAGGATCTACCTTTCCACCAGTACCAAGAGAGCAGGAAGCATGTTCTGGACATACACGTGATGCGCAATGATGAACAGAGGCAAAGTACTCACCTCAGGGAGCAGCATGAAGAGCGGAATGTAGCCGCCCAGCTGCTCAAGAAGCATGAAGTCCTGGAACCAGTGTCACCTGGGGAACCTTAGTCCTCTGATAAACCTGTTACTCTGGCCAAAATGCTAGAAGGCAAATCGCCTTTGTCCCAGCCACCTAGCCTTGTCGGCTTCCAGTTTGATCTCGGCGGGTTCCAATCAGGTACCAGCAGGAGGACGACAACGAAGTCAACACTTGTGTCGCTCATGTGGCTGTATCTGGACCATCAATGCGTGAGGCCATGCAAACTTCAGAGGCAGATAGTTGGCGGCAGGCAGTAGAGGACGAATACAAACAACTGTTCAACAAAGGCGTTTTTGAGGAGGTAAATAATTTACCTCCAGGCAGAAAGGCCGTGGAAAGTAAAATCGTTCTCAAAGAAAAACTCGACGGTCAAGGAAATCGTGTGAAGTTTAAAGCAAGAATTGTAGCCCAAGGCTTTTCTCAAGTTCCTGAAATTGATTATCACAATACGTTCTCTTCCGTTGCAAAGTTCACCACGTTGCGAGTTTTTCTAACTACCGCTGCCATGCTTAACCTCGAAATACATCAAATCGACGTTGTCGGGGCTTATCTTGAAGCCGATTTGGACAAGGAGATTTACATGAAAGCTCCCAAAAACTTCAACGGGGCAAGATACTAGAAACTCCGTAAAGCCATCTACGGCTTGAAACAAGCTGGTCGGAAATAGAAGGAACGTCTGCATGACGTACTCATGTGCCTTGGTTTCAAGCAGTCACGAGCTGACGACTGCTTGTACATTTTCTGGTCACGAGGTAAAATCATATTGATTGTTTTAGTATATGTGGACGACATGGCAATTGCGGGAAATGACCTCAGCCGAATAATCACGTTCAAAAACGACATGAGCAGTGAATTTGAGATAATGGATTTAGGGGAAATCCACTATATGCTTGGGCTTCGAATTACATGTTGTCAAGAAAATCGAACTATACGTCTTGATCAATCGGCCTACATCGATTCAATTCTGAATCGCTTCGGAATGAGCAGTTGTCACGAGATCGCGATGCCACTAGCCACGAATCATAATCTGTCAATGTTACAATCACCCAAAACTGACGTGGATATCGAGCAATACACAAAGTATGCCAACAGGATCAACTACTTATCAATGGTCGGATCGCTTCTTTATGCGACTCAAACCCGCCCAGACATCCAATTTGCTGTGAGCCTGGTGGCGCAATTCGCCAACAACCCCGGCATACCGCATTTGACGGTGTGCAAACGCATACTACGTTATCTAAAAGGCACCAGAAGCTATGGTCTAGTTTTGGGTGGGTCTGCAGACGCTGAGGTGAGTCTGGTGGGATGGAGTGACGCGAACTGGGCACAAGATCATTACAATCGAAAATCCATCAGTGGTTGGTGCTACGAGATCAATGGAAGCATCGTATCATGGTCCTCCAAGAAACAGCTGGGCATCGCTACATCGACTGTGGAAGCCGAATATATAGCTTCGGCAAATGCTACGAGGGAGGCAATCTGGTTACGGAACTTGCTTAACGACCTTGATCTCGGGCAAACTGGAGCAACCACTATTTACACCAATAGCGCCGGTAGTATCGCTCTCTCCAACAATCCTGTTGGTCACTCTCGCGCTAAGCACATCAACATACGTTATCATTTCATTCGTGATCAAATCAAAAGAGGCAATATCAAATTACAATACGTTTCAACACACAATATGATAGCCGACACCTTAACTAAAGCCCTGCCACGTGAAACGTTCGTCAAATATCGAGATAAACTCCGAATCTTACCTCCTACATTGACGTCAAGTGGGAGTGTCGAAGAAAATGACGCTTGACTTCGGAGAATTACATCAATACGAGATCATACACGATACGTTTATGACGTACGTTTCGTTTACTATACATTTCATTTGGTTATGTCATAAAACTTCCATGAAATTCGAAATGTCTCAACTTTACTTACAAAATACGTACAGATACCTGAAGTTCGAATTATCTTCGATTTCGAACTTCAGATTGTAATATATACGTGAATACATATATTCTGCATTATGCTGCGACAAGATGGGGTCAGCGAATATCACTGATCGTAGCCAGCAGGTAAGGTATACTATGAAACCAACGAATCATGATGTTAACGGCACTACAGGGTGATGGAGATTCGGAGATCCGCTTGGTTGTCCAGGACAACGACAAGACTGATTCTTCCATGGACGGCCAGCCTTAGCGTGCCGGACGTTTCGCTGCGTCGTAAACTTTTCCGAGGTCCGTTACATTACTTCCGTCTACTCACTTTGTTTTGAAGAGCACCTTGGCCTGATGCCGCCGCAGATGGTCATGAACGGCGACTCCACGCATGACTTCCTTCATGCGCCTGGCCCAGTATTGCAACGATGATGAGACGTATTTAGAGCAGGACGCGCTCGTTGCGGATCCGCTTGACGAGAAGACGGCGATTGAGAATAGGAAGATCTTTACGGAGATCTTCAGGCCTGTTCCGACGAACCTCGTGAGGACGTGGGCTACGTATGATGTACGCTGTTTGACCATGCGGTTTTGATGAGTTTGATATTGACGAATTATGTGCCAAAAGTGAAGACTGGGCATGTCGTTCTGGGTGTAGACCTTCAGCGCGTTAAAGGCTGCCTTGCGGGTGTGTGCGATGCGCTCGTGGAATGTCCATTGGTGTGTTTATTTTGTTAGTGGTTTGTCGACACTTTGCTGACAGGGCGTGTGATGCTAGGATTTCCTTATTGACGAGAAGGATTTTGTCACTGGACCTGAGTGGAGGGGCTTGAACCCTAGTAGTAGTGCTCTATAGAGACGTTGGTAAGAGGTGAAATTCACGATTCAATGTTTATTTCCTGTATAGATTTGACGAATTCTGTGGCATGCTGCTTGTGTTTTGTTCCTTTGGAAAACTTTCGTTGGTAATAAACTGCTCCGTGAGGATATGGAATAGCCTGTAAATTAGAAGCTGAACACACACCCGTTAAAGCAATCAATAGCGGATCGCCGGATTGAGAAGGTGTGGAAAACAAGAATTCAAGTCTCGCAGGTGGAGTGAGGATAATTATGCAATGTTCGACGCCAAATAAATACACGCTCTCAATGAAATAAATAAATATTTGGGCAGGAAGGTCAGGGAGTAAGGAAAAGAGTGACAAAATCCTTGATGGGGATAGAAAAAAATATTCAAGATGTAAGGTTGTAGTAGAAGTAGATGGGTATGGGATCGCTGTGGTCAGGCACCAGGCGCAGATATCTGGAGGGATTGTACAGTCTCATGTATGCCTGCAATTGAAAATGGGCCGCGGACAAGGGCAATTGTCAATGCCGGGTAGACAAACTGCAGAAGATGAACACATTTAAAATCATTAGCAAAGATAATACATACTGAGATGGAATAATAAATGTTTTGCATTACACCTTCGGCAATTAATTCAGAGAATTCATTGGGGTTAATTGCAAAAGACATCGCAATCATCAGGAGCTATTATCCCAGTTGTTAACAATGTCATAGTCAGATTATCTTCAAAGCCCAACCTGCAAAACAGCATACAATGCTCCGGCATCTACCAAGAGACCTAGGATGTGCCATAATTTGAATGACTGACGCTGTTGGCTATCAAGGGTTTTCCGTAAGAATGTCTTATATTTCCTGGACATTGCATCAACTCATAATAATCAGGCAGATATTGCATAAAGAATAGCATACCATAGTGTCCAACCAATAAGTAGTGTTGCAATAAAGTTGATCACGAATGAAAAAATGATGCCTGTGTCGCCTAGGATATCAAAAGCTATATTGTTAGATTCTTCAGCTGACAACAACACATCAGGGTCTGAGAACATTGATGAAATGACAAGTGTGAAAACTGTATATGTTATCAACTTGTATTGCATATTCATTACAGATGTGACACACCAAGAGCACACAGGCATAGTATGATAGAAAGACGTAGTATCCAACGTCGTTTTTGGAAGACGACCCATGCACGCCAGATGATGAAGGCATCATTAATGACTGGCTAAGCCAGTTCAGCTGCAGATACTTGAAATTTGTTTCAATATATACTGACACAGATGGTTTCAAGCCACATAAATGATACATTCCAATTTGCAGTAGAGGTCTTGACATCATGGACACGTTGGGAAAGAGGTGTAACGTTTCCTCGAAAGACTTGACATTGAATAATTGAAGTCCAAATAATTGACAAAAGATTGATGGTAGATGCAATAATACCAAACCAGATAACTACCACTTGGCATTTAGAGTGCCAGGTTTTGTTTGGATGCCTGTTCGGCATAAAAGATCAGGTTGAGTATATGTGTTTTCATCAAAAGCCATCGCACTGGCAGGCAGTAACAATTGCAATTGGTATAAGCAAACCTTTAGAGAAGTCAGCATCTGGTTCTGACGTAGAGAGAGAGGATACCATATAAAAAAGCTATAACTATGGTTTCAATCGAGCTCAGAAGTAGACTCTGTCCAATGCCTTGGAGGATTTGCCGTTCTTCAGGAGTCATAATTGGTGCAGATAGTAAGTAGACTATGAAATAAGCCACTGTTTGGGATAGTGATAGAGGACAGGAACTTGATTTCTCTCTGAATCAACATGGGTTTATAGTTAATTCAAATCAATCGATATGACAGAGATGCATCTCTAATGATGATGATAATGCTATGGACGCGATGACCGATCCGGGTCCATCCAAATCAGGTTCAATATGAAGCTCTATTATTGTGTTCTTTCATAACGGCAGTCAGCTGAGTTCAAGGGATGATGGAATGTAACACGAGGCTACCGAGTAGGCAGTTGTCGTATCACACGTAGTCTCGCTCTGAACTGTTGTAAGTCCTAGATTGCAAAAAGTCCTCTACACTAGTACAGAGTAGCTATTTAAGGGATCCGCCGTATTATGTAGGGAAGATAGTAAAAATAACGATGGGCAGAAGATAAAGAACGTGACGATCAGAAGTAACGATTTCCCTACATGAAACAAGTTTGCTATAAAGATCTTATCAATCAAAGAATCAATTGCCATCAGTTCGGTCCAGTCTGAGAGGCGTGGGCAATGCCAGGGAATCGAGATTGAGGCAGGTTCATTGTTTAACAGCTTCTCTGACGTCGTATGGTACACGTATCCTCGACGTTTTTTTGGCTTTGTCTGTCATCCCATCGTAACTAATCTTATTCGGTACAGGATTGGTGGCTTACCCTGAGTTATACTATACCTTCGTCACCCTCCCTTGTATTATCCCGAATGGCATTTGGACAGAATCTGGAAGCGCAAGGCTAACAAGGTGTTGTCGTCTTCTACACGGAGGTACGTACGCGCTCGCTATCTGCAAAATAGAGTTTTCTTATTCACATTGTTCGTTGTAGGGTTACGCAAACTATGGTGATGGGCTCACAACATACCAAGGCTCATCATTTGCCAGAGATTTGTAGAACCACCAATAGATGTGAAAGCACAGAACACGTCGGGCAATCTACCATAACATCACCTGCATGTGCTACATTGGTGCCAGGACAAAGTTGAGTTATGGTCGCACGACAAGAAGGTATGTTTGCTTTGATCCCTTTTTCCATTCCGTTGGGCTCACACTTTGGCTTTCCCGAGCTCTTGGCGTAGATAACCATTTCCTTGACATTGGCGGGCTCGATGCACTTCGGACGCTGGGAGACACACACACTCACCATCTCGCGGACGTTCACCCAACTGATTTCGCGTGCACTTTTCCCTGGGCAGGATTACAATAACGTGCTGGTGATGGATTTCAAGGAAGTTTACAACTATGCGAGCAATACGTCGTCAATTTTGTAACTACGAGGATTCCATGGTAAGATGTACTTTTTTACCACTTTTTGTCCATATATATTGATTATAAATGATGTAGGTTCATATGACGCTCCTTGGACCTGTACTTTTAGACATCGTTCAGCATTTAGTTGAGCTTTGGAATGAGATTAAGAAGCGCATTTTATCCTCATTTTCATCGTCTACACACAATTTTCTCAACCCTTTTGTCTAGCATCGATATGATGAGTAAGTTACCATTTCCCCTTTATCCACACCCGAGTAAGTAATATTCTTTTCCAGACGCTTCCCTTACCTCAGCCTCCCACACAAAGTCGAAGCCGCGCCTAACAAAGCTATTGCTGGTCTGCTTCTATCTCACTGTTTCCGCGATGGATATTGCGTCGCTGTAGGTCACCCTCATATCCAAAGTGGTACGAAATCGGACACCAGCATCACCAGCCCTGGAGCAAGAAATTTTCCAGCAGGTCTGATAATGAAGATGCCTCAGCCCTGGACATCTAAGTTCAGGTTTTGAGGGGCGTGTCGGATTAGTCGCATGGGGTACTGACGGAGAGTAGTATTATATTCAGATTGCCTGTGAGTACTGATAGATGTCCACTAATGAAGGAGCCAAAGTATTTCGTATATCTGTATGTGGCTTGCAGAGATGGTTTAAGGAGGCTGTAAAGTTAAACTTTGAGAATCAGTCTTGTAGGTCCATGTCACCTTACGGGATTGCTATCATATTTCCGAAATCGAACGCCTCCGCCATGCAGGACGGTGATCAAGTTGTTAATCGTATAGCAGGTGCACTAGTTGACAGGTTAATTCGATGCCTCGATCAGGAGGTGTTGGATACGGTTGCACAGTATATGTTGAGGGATAGGATGTAGTTGGTTAGTTTGGGACGAGAATGGTATGTGACGTTTCTCTCTCTCTTGATTATCTCAATCAAGGGGCTGATCATTGATTTTGTTGGATAGATAGGTTTCGGAACTGCTTTATATTTACTCATGGGTTATGATTGTTGATGGTTATAGTATGCGTATTTGTCTAACAGATATCTCGTTTCAAACGGTGATGCGAAATGAGGTAGTTTACTTTATGTAAAGTAGTTCAGACTGAAATCTAAACTGAACTTTTATTAATTCAACTTCCACAATTTCACAGAGTACGTGGGGCAATAGCTTGCGCGCACTTTGTAAAAGTAGTTATAATTTTAATTGATTTAATTTGAATGAAACTTAAGTTTGTACTCGAAATGGGCTCAAAAAGTATTATTACTAGATGCCCGAAGTCAATCTATCTGCTTCTGGCCTAAGATGTCCGCTCCCTGGGGACTCCGAGCCGTGGCAAAGCGATTGCTTGCCCGACTCCCCTATTTTCACCCTCCTTTTATATTCTTTTCTCCTGCGCACGGGCCAACGCGCAGACGCATGGTGTCGATGTATCATAGCACAGTTCCCCGGGGCTGGGTGGCGGTACTCGCGTTTACTGGTGCTCATCTGCGTGGTTTTCCTGCTTTCCTGGCTAAACCCTTTCCCGCGGTTCTGCCGTTCCTTTCCCTCAGTCCGTCGCCTCTCTTCTCTTCTCCCCGACTCGAGCGCGTGGTGGTGGTGTTAGAACTATTGTTGTGGGTGGCGAGGAGGAGACTTCGTGGTTGCGTGGTAGATTCGGAAATGGGACGACGGATCGGTGGCGGGCTGAGTGATGTCAGTGTTTTGACGGGATGTTGATCTCGGATGTTATGCCGAGATCTAGTCCCTGCCGAGCACTGCCACCTCATCGGTTATTCCCGCGCCATCAATTTTTGATGGCTGCCGCCTCATTGCCTGGTTTACTGCTCTGCTGGTGTTTCGACGAGTCTTTTATACGGTTTTTGGGGGTTTTAAGTGTGCGTCATTCCTAGTCTACAGTTTTAGACTTTTGTCGCTTACAGTTTTCAGCGTTTTTAGAGTATAATTATTGGGATTATTGACTGTTCTTGTCTGCCTCGAGTGAGGCAGACGTATGAATGGGGTCAGCAGCGAATATCCATGATCGTAGCCAGAAGGTGAGGTATTCTATGAAACTATAGAACCGGGACCACAGGGCCACGTAGAATCCGAGATCTACGCTTAGTTGTCGAGGAAAACATGAAGATTGATTCGATTCTTTCATGGACGGTCAGCCGGTCAGCCTTGCTGCGCCAGACGTTTCGCTGCTACTTTGCGTTGTAACCTTTTCCGAGTCCGGTCACTCAAGACATTTCCTCTTTCAGAGCACCTTGGCCTTATGCCGCTGCAGACGGTCATGAACGGTTGGTGACCTCACACGTGAATGTGCCCGGCCCTGTATCGCAACTATTATGAGAGAACTTTCGACAAGGACAGGCTCGTTGCAGATCCGCTATACGTGAAGACTGTCTAGTTGTTCCAGAAGACGGCGATTGAGAATTGTAAGACCTTTACCGACATTTTTATGTCTCTTCCGATGAACCTTGTGAGGACGTGTGCTGCTAACGATGTACGTTTTTACCATTCGATCTGCTGAGTTTGATATTGACGAGTTGTGACTCTCTTTTTCTGAAGAATTTGGGCCGAAAGTGAAGGCTGGCCACGTCATTCTGGGTATGGAACTTCACCACTTCAAAGGTCGCCTTGCGTGTGTAAGCTGTGCCCTTGTAGAATGTTAGACCTGTGATGACCTTCGCGGGTTCGTCAAGAAGCTCGAGATCAACCTAACTATGTTCAGCGAAACTCATGTCTGCAAGATACGTCGCCGTTGGAGAAGACCTCGAAGACCTCAGATTGGCTGAGGATCAAGGGTCACCGGAGCTCCAAGGAAAAAACATGTAATTTGACTGTGAGGGTTACAAGAAGAAGCTGCGAGGAACCCTAAAAGAGGGCAATGGCAAAAACACTTCAGCTTACCAATGACTCCAAGGACAATGGCTCTTCTGGTGAGAACCAGCAGATTGGAAAGTTGCTCAAAATTGTCCGGGCCCCTATGCTCCGTCCAAGTCGGGTCAATATACTTACTGTATTCGTTCAAATGGAAGATTGAGCCAAGATCGGATACTCATCCAGTGACCAGAGACTTGTCAACCAGCACGCTAGCAAGAGATCTCGAAGCGTCACTTCTATTCGTCCTACATATGTGATGATTTATTCCCATGAATGATGTGTGATCACACACCCAGCAATCAGCGCTCAGCCCCTTTGTCTAATTTCAGTCCCCTCTGATATGTTTTGATGCGGTCTAAAGAGTCGTGATTACGAGACGTTGTCGTACTCGATTCCCATGGAGACCCGCGGATCTCAGGAGAATGCTGAGACGAAGACGGCCCAGGGTTCATCTTTTCTCGTATTGCACTAGATTTGACCTTCGCGGGAAGAAGCTCGAGAAATCAGCCCGTTGCCATCCTCTGTCATCGCTACGTCACAGTGACACGTGTGACGAACCCCCACTTGCAATTTCCAATGCACAGACCGGCAGACTCACGACTCCTAACGAACCTCGTCACGCACGAAAAAGACTACGCCAAGTCGCTCAAGACGCTAGTATCGCCGTCGCACGCGCTGTCTGCATACGCGGCGGCGTGCACGCCTCCGCTGTCTAATACGCTGCTGCATGTTTCTGCTGCGCTGGGCGGGGCGGACGAGGCGCTTGTGCGCTATGCGGATGCCGTGGATGAGTGTAGAGAGCACCTGCTTAGGATTAAACAGCTCGAAGATGATTTGAGCGTCGTCGTTCGTGATCGTGAGATTCTGTGAGTCCAGAGTCTTACAAGTGTTCGTTTACTGAAGCCAGGGAGTAGGGTAACGAGACTAATCAAGGCGTCAAAGAGGTCGTCGAATCGGGATTCGGTACGGCTCAGCTCGGCGTCGACGCACTCGCTGTCGTCGGGGATTTCGTCGCCTGGGTCGTCGTCACACGTGCATTCGGTACACGTGCCGACGACGTCGAAGCTTGGGGCGGCGCAGGCGGAGTTGCAGGCGTGTGAGGCGACGCTTGCGAGCAAGGAGCAGGCGCTGCGTGTGGGACGCGTGGAGGCGCTCAAGGCGGGCCTTGGGCTGCGATGTCGTGCGCTCATGGAGTGCGGCTGGGTCTGGGCCGAGGTCGGGAAATCCGCACTGCAGGTGTTACATGACGACGGCGAGTGGTTGTTTTGGTTTTGTAATGAAGGTTTATTGACGACTAACGTAGATTATGGACGTGGAGTACCGAATGTGCAAACGAATAATGTAGTGAAACCCCTTCCTGATGCTCCGCAGACGTATTATATACCACCTGCACACGCCATCTCGGATTCACAGCCATTCCCTGCGCAGCCCCGTGTCCTCCCACGGCGTATCACAGAAGAAACGCTCCGTCGGCAGTCGTCCGATGAGGGCGGCTCGAGCGTCGACGAGTCCGAGACACGGGTGCACGCGATTGATAACCCGCGGTACGTCGCGGATGAGCCCAAGACGCCAGAGCGTGGTGCAAGGAAGACGGGATTGTTGGGGCGCCGAACGTCGAGCGCAAGCGGGACACGGCTGTTTGGGGGTTTGAAGGGGCTGTTTGGTGGCGGTGGTGGCTCGCCTCGGTCGGTAGAGTCGAGTCCGGCGTTTTACGAGGCGCCTGAGAGGAGCAGTGGCAGGAAAAAGAAGGAGTGGACGACGAGGACAGAGAAGAATCTGAGGGATGTCGAGAGGGACATGAGGGCTGTGGGGAGCACGAGAGTGACGAGTGAGGTGGGCGACACAAAGAGGAAGCTGAGAAAGGCAAGGGCGCCCGGGACAGAGGCAGCTGGCGCAGGATTGTTTGCAGGAACAGAGATTGAACGCAGGCATCTGGCGGCTCAGCAGGGTCGTCCGCACTCTCCGCCAAAACGACAGACGTCGACGAGGAAGCCTCCACAAGAGTATACTATCAGTGTCCTCGGCAGCTCGGACCGACGTGAACGCACAGGCAGACGCGCCAGTGTTGATGCTGGCGAGGTTGCGGCATTGGTGCAGGTCCATGCACCTGCGTCCGTCTTGAGCCGGCCTGCTGTGAGCCCGCTGAGGAGTGCGCTGAGGAACGCGAGCCGTTCGCCGTCGCCACTGAAGCCAGCAGCAGGCCCGTTGAGGAGCGCACTGAGGAACACGACGCGGACACCGTCGCCGTCTAGCGACTCTGATAACGACGTGTTCTTCGAGGCAGACGATGGACTGCAGGCCGAGACTAATGTGCCGCAGCGGAGAAAGAGCGTGCGGGTGTCGCTGAACCCGACGTTTAGCGCCGAGGCTGCCGCGGGGGACGTGTGGGAGGACTCGAGCGACGAGGACGAGGCATATGCGCGTGCACGCAGTCTGTTGACCAGGCGCTGATTCAACTTGTATTATGTAATATTAGCGATCATTACGATTTTTGTGAGTTGTCGTTCACGACGTTTAGCGCCGTCCGTCGTCTCTCTCCTGTCCCATCCTCGTGACCACTCCCCTGCACATGTCTGACAACGAGGCGTCCCAGCAACAGAGGCAGGACGATGTCAAATCTGAAGATGCCAATAGCACTATCAACATCAAGGTTCTCTCCAGAGCCGCTCATCCGTCCCTTGCCCTGACTCGTCCGTAGGTCGTGAGCTCGACGGGCGAAGAGGTCTTTTTCAAGATTAAACGGAGCACAAAGTTGAGCAAGCTCCAGGGCGCGTATGCGAACAAAGTTGGCAAGGACGTAAGCAGTATCCGGTCCGTCCAATCGCACACCCTTTCTCCCGCCCTTGTTCATTCCCTCTTAGCTTCTTGTATGATGGCGCACGTATCAGTGAGGACGACACCCCTACCAGTCTCGATATGGAAGACAACGGTCCGTCTCTCCGTAACCAACCCTTGCGTACTTTGTTGACCTCTCCTCATAGATACCATCGATGTCATGGTCGAACGTACGTCGTGTTCTTTACATACTCCACGTCATATCATAACAAACAACTACAGAGGTCGGCGGCTCCGCTTAATTCAACACTTGTAGTCAAAAATCTTGAGCTTTTGTTTTTCTTTTCTTTCTTGCTATTCTCCTGTTATATTCTATACGTACGTCCGTCCCTTTTCTGCAAAAATATATATACGCTTTTTTTCTTCGTTTCTTTCCTTGATGTGATCATAGCTTAGAAAGTGAATCGATGCTGTTTGGTTCCAGCCCCGTGAATGCAAGAGGCTCCAGAATAACGCGACCCATCACGCAGCTCTTAGGCATCCATCCATGCGACCCTCTCAGAGGCCGAGACTCGTTTCCTCATCGGCTATGGACTTTTCTTACTGGCATTCAATTAAATTCGCGTATTCCGTGCGATCTAGATATCTATCAACTTTGAAGTGGTTTCCTCATCGACGAGTTTATGCGAGGCTTTTGGTAGTTCACCTTGCCAGTCTGTTTTCGAGGCAGAGAGTGGTACCAACTACGGAACAGCATACGAGTGCGAGTCGGGGAGGCGCTAGTGGTCTATAGATCGGGAGAACAGGCCGCTTAAATTCGTGTATTCCTTGCGACCACAAATTCGGAACAATCTGAGAATGGTTTCCTCATCGACGAGTTTATGCGAGTTGGTTCGCCTTGCCAGTCTGTTTTGAGGCAGAGGGTGGGACCGACTACTGAACAGCATACGAGTCGACCACAAAGTCGGAACAATCTAGATATCATTGAAACTTTGACTATTAGAGACCGAGAGTGGTTTCCTCATCGACCAGTTTATGCGAGTTGGACTCTTGTCAGTTCGCCTTGCCAGTCTGTTGACTACGGAACAGCATACGAGTGCTAGCATACGAGTGCGAGGGTTAGGCCCGGCGAGGCGCCAGTGGTGGACGAAGACTCGGCACGACCCGTGTGTGAGGTGTGAGTTGGTAAGTGGGGTTTCCAGTTTAAATCACATACCAAGGAGGTAAAAATGCGCTGCGAGTGTGTGGTGAGATGAGAACTGAGGGTGGATTATCCATACCTGATGGTTCAGCGACGCGCTCGTTGGAATAGCGCGACAATCGGGATGATTGAGGCGACGTTTGCGATGACGTTTTTGCGTATATTGTCAGAGGAATCTTCTATGGAGCAGACATGCAACAACATCGTTCCAAGTCGACACACAAAAGGTTGGTAGAAGCTGGACCACCGGGAAATCATCTGGTAAAAAGGTTCGCAGTCTCGACGTCTGAGTTCCCGGACAACGCATTTCCTTGTCACGACCTAACCTGGTTTCGTTTTATGGTCCGGAAACTCAACCGTTAGACGTGTGGATCATGTCTCATGTATTATTTGTGTCGCTTGCACAGTACCTGTGTCGAACACTAAAAACACTGTATCCGACACTCGATGGCCGCCGATATTGTCCTGTTGTTATTTTAGTGAAGTTAGACTCACACTCCTTGCCTCGTCGTAACTGCTTCTGTTTTTGCATTGCCATATGACGTCTGACCACTTGACCTCCGAAGAAACTACAAGTCCGCACCTCAAACAAATTCACATGAGCCACTGTTTTAATACATAATGTCTCACATATCGTGCTTTCAGGGCTACGTTTTACATGTTCCGCATGAATTCTTTGCCCTACATCTTCGGGACTCACGGGTGGAGAATACTGCCCGTGTCTCGCATGCGGCGGTTATGTATTCTACAACATTCCTTTACTTGGCAGGAACATTATTCAATCCTGATTGGTTGATGATTATATTGGATGTCTATTTTGCCTTTAACGTAGACTACCTGATCCGGTGGCAAAGGTAAACTTTGGCGGCTCCTGACTGTCTCATCTTCGACTTTGTATTGCGGTCTGCTGAACATGTCCAATATGTCTAATCGATGATCTTGGAAGGGCCAACTGAATTACTCGTACGCATTATAAAATGCATGTACGGTTTTCGTTACAGACCATCATCGCACCACATTTTTCATTATGCAAATCAAGAACCTCTTTGTCCTTGCTTCCATTGCCGTTTTCTCTCTTGCTGAGGCCTCCTCCTTTGCTCGCGTTCAGAACGACATACATAATAAAATGTCATCTGCTGTGATGGATTTTAATGTTGCAGTAAATGCGTTCCCCTTCATTCTTGGCACACATCGTCAGGCTGTGGTATGTAACATGGCGAGACTAAACAAATTTTGCTAAGTCCCTTACAGGCTATACACAACTCTGCCAAAGTTCTCAATAGTGTTATCGCAAATACTACAAGGGACATCAACGTTGGTTTCTCTCCTTCTAGTCCAACTCTCCCTTATCCTAATCATTTTCTTACCTGACTCAAGGGTATCGCTACCAAATTCTCTGATGCTGAGGCTCAAGACCTCTATGGCCACCTCCGGTCTCTGGAACCCGACTTTTTAAAGTCCCTGTCGGGCATAGCCGCAAGAAAGCCAGCCATTGGCCTAATTCCAGACGTTCTGGTGCTCATTAAACAGGATCTCGCAACCATGAAGACACGCGCCGACAAATTTATGGATGCGTTTATTGGCCACGTCCCGGTAAGTCCTTCATTGGAACCAAGTTAATCGGCATGGAAATTGATTTGACTTTCCCCAATTAGTTGACCGCCGTTGCGGAAGCTCGGATCATGAAATCGAGTGTTGATACTATGTTTTCCTCACTCAGCCTGCTTTTCAATATTTAAGAATATAAGAAGTAGAAATGTGTACTTAATCTGGTCCTTGTTTGTTTGTTAGATGTATGTTTGAAATGTTATTAGTATTAGAAAGATGTCGAACAGTCAAGTCAATTCATTGCCAACCATACCCACCAAGAGGGATAGCTACTGAGTGAAGAGAATAACACTAGAGACATAGGAATAATGGGGTGGACAATGAGAAGGTTGATTGTGGCGTTACTTTGTTACGTCGCATCACAACGTGCCTTCACTGATTACCTCCCGAATCTTGGTCTTGGTAATTGTACTTGTGCAATCTGGGACGCTATCGTGCTTTTTTTGTTCTTTGTTTCTTTGGTTCTTTGGTTTGGTTTGGGTATTGTTCTTGTTCTTCGGTCTTTGCTTTTTTCGTTGATTTTGTCGAGGAATATATACTTGGCTGATAGTTTCGCTTGGTAGTACACGCGACGTTTGGGATGGAAACTTGATTTGTGTTTCTGACTAGGACTATATATTGGGAAAAGAAAGAGGATGCATGTTGATGTGGTTTATATTGAATTCATTGGGGCAAGTAAGGAAGGTTTTAAAACAAGTTTGCATAGGTTCAGAGAGACGCTGTGAGTTCTTGTCTCGAGCTGTCTTGTCTTTTATTTCACTTATAGTGAGGACGCAAAATATCTACATTGTGTACTTGATATCTTACCACACATATGGGTCTCATATCTAACTGCGCCCTGTTTTCTGCCGTCTTCACTGAACAGGACGACCTTCCAAGAATGAGACAATGGAAACAAATCGATTTCGGAGGACTGAGTAATGCTTGGGACATCCGCACTGGCCCAAATGCCCAGTAAGTCTCTCAAATGTTTTTTTTTTGTATTTTACTCGCATTTCTGAATTAATTTCTAGATGAACGGGCTCAAGGACATGTCGGATCCTCCCACCAACACCTTCCACTGTTCTCACCCCTTTCCCGCATATGCTTTCTCAGACAGCCAGCTTGCTACGAATTCCTCATTCCTTTTCACTTCCTCCAGAAGGTTCGACTCCTTCTGAGGACATGACTGTAGCCCTTCACAAGCTCTCAGTCCACACGCCGGCTATTGACGTATGCTTTTTTTTTCTGTCCCTCGCTGAGTGCGTTTTGCACCTGGCGGCGGCATCTACCAAGCAGCGGGACCTTCAACATTGTCTCTTCCACCAACTTTTTGTTTTTCCATGGCTGCCGCCCCCCACGCGGGCACTTTGGAAGACATCGGAGGACTTTGAAATGCCTCGGATGTCTGCGCATATCCTCCACGCACAACGGGTAAGTTCTTTTCTCTATTTATACTTACCGTAGTAACAATTCCTTCGTATGCGGTTGAAAGCTGGCAAAGACACTCGTTATCTATAGTTCTCGCTGCGAGAAGGTGCTAAGGACTCTAGTGAATCTACGGTTGGAACCAATAAAAGCGCACACAATCTGTCTCGGTACTCCTACTCGTTTGACATTATCCAACGGTTGAAGTGCCTACGATGATTTTACATCGGTCCTTGATAAGCGAGGTTCGATGGTTATCCACTTTAAACAGATTTCATTGCAGGGTATGTAAGACCAGATCCAAATACCTACGAGACAGTTAAAATAATCCTCAGTGAACCGTCTTGGTGACAGATGACAACTTGTTTGATCATACCTACGAGACAGTTAAAATACTGTCCAATAATGTACAATCAGTATGGAAGAATTATACAACGTTTACACACTCACATCCTCAGTGAACCGTCTTGGTGACAGATGACAATTGAGGATGTGGAGTCGCGCAATTGTATCTTTATACTCGAGATCATGTGACCACGTAGTCTAACTGACCTAATAGCATAACGTCCGGGTAACAGAGTAGGTTCTCACTCTGATTAAATGAAAACAAAACCTTAGATATAATGATGACAGATGCCTCATACGATAGGAAGAAAATCAGGCAGCACCGGTCCCTCCTCTTTGACTTATTTTGGCTCCCATGTTTAGATCTGTTCTTCACCTTATCCTTGCTGCCTTGTTCTTCAGAACGAGTTGAATCATTTGGAGGTGCTGCTCTCCAACAAACCATTATAACAAGCGCCACATAGAGTGATATCGTTGTGGGGCACACTGTGTTGAAGCAAGTTACATGCAGCGGTTATGGACAGACACTAAATGAGTAGTGTGACAGCTAGTGTCGTTGTACTTCAGAATGAATATATATTTGACTGTATAGTTAACACATACCTAGTGTCGTTGTACTTCAGAATGAAGAGTACAACGACACCGGGAAGAAAATAATACTAAGGTCACGTGCGCAAGGGCGCTTCTCATTATGCCGGTAGGCGTTCAACACTCCCACCTGACAAAGTGCCCGCAGCGTCACTGTAAGTCTTGTCTAGAAAATTTGCCTACGATTCCCATCTTCCTCCGGAGCCTATCAACAACGTCACAAGCTAAGGGCTTTGTGAGGAGGTCGGCTGCCATGTTGTCAGACGAAATGTAAGCAGGCTTGATCTTGCCGTCATAGACAGCCTGTCTGAGCCAAAACCAGTGGCGGTCGAGGTGTTTGAGGCGACCCATGTGCTCCGGCTGTTTGGATACAAGGATTGCTGATTGGTTGTCCAGGTTTGGAACGAGCGGCGAAGATTGAGGCGTGCCTATATCCGCTAGGAAATTCCGGAGCCAGCAGAGCTCACGGCTGGTCTCGCTTGCTGCGACAAATTCCGCCTCCGTGGTCAACAGGGCTACGATAGTTTGCAGTTTTGACATCCAGCTGACGGCGCCTCCGGCGACAGTGAGGACTGAGCCAGTGGTGGAGCGACCATTGTCAGGGTTGCTGCCGTGATCAGCGTCAGCGTATGCGAGGAAGTGGGAGGGGGATGAAGTAGTTGCATCGGCGGAGTACTCTATCTTGTAGTCGAGAGTGCCGCAAATATATTGCATTAGGTGTTTCACAGCCTTCCAATGCTTCGGTCCTGGGCAGGCATTGAACCGACACAGTACTCCCACCGCGTATGCTATATCTGGATGCGTGCACATGGCCAGATAAAGCAGCACACCTGTAGCCTGAATGTAAGGGATTTCACGCATCTCCTCGACTTCCTCCGGTGTCCGCGGGGAGTCTGCCTTCGAGAGACGGGCGCTCGGGTCGAGCGGGGTAGCAACTGCTTTACTGTCCAACATGTCGAAACGAGACAGGGCTTCTATAGCGTAAGCCTTCTGATCAATCCACAGCTTTCGTTTGGGCCTGTCGCGAGTCACGACGACACCAAGGAGCCCCAACGTGGGCCCAAGGTGGCGCAACTTGAAATACTGCCTAAGCTCATTGATGACTTTAAGGATGGCAGCCCAGGACTTGGAAGCGAGAGTCATATCGTCAACATGAATGGGAATAATGATGCGGACGCCGTCCCGGAGATAGACGTAAACGCAGGGGTCAGAGGTAATACGCGCAAATCCAAGCTTGACCAGAACCTGATGGAGGCGCTTGTTCCACAGGTTTGCACCCTGTCGAAGCCCATAGATCCCGTGCTCCAGCTTTGCACAGGCGTCCCCCTCACCTGGCTTGTGCTGGATGTCGGCAGGTACCTCCTCAGGAAAACCCTCAGGGAACTTCATATAAAGTTCAGTATCGATGACGCCGTGTAGGAAAGCGGAGGAGATGTCAACAGACTCAAGATGCAGATCCTCAACAGCGGCCAGAGCCAAGACGGTGCATACGGCCGCCCATCGGGCTGTCGGTGCAAACGTCTCGTTAAAATCGACGCCGGGGCGCTGACTAAAGCCTTGGGCAACCACCTGAGCCTTAAAGCGGTCGATGGCGCCATCTGGTAGGTGCTTTACTTTGAAGACCCACCTGGAGCCAATGGCCTTCCGACCCACCGGAAGGTATACTGCGTGCCACGTACTGTTGTTTTTCAACGTGTTCATCTCATCGACCATCGCCTTATGCCATTCAGCGGCATTGTCACCAGCCATTGCCTCGCGGTAGGAATGTGGATTCGCGTCGTGAGCGCCAACCTTGTACGCCCAGGCCATGTTGGCATGTATGGCACCGTAACTGTCACCACTGATGCCGCACTCCACGAAGGCCCGGCCAGCGAGAAGTAAGGCCTCATTGGACTCAACGTTGAGGACGAGGTTCACCTCCTGCTCCCCTTGGGCGTCAACATCGTCAACGTTGACCTCCCAAGGGGGTTGCTCCGGGGGTAGCTCAGGAAAGGGTGACGGTAGTGGTGGTGGCGGTGGTTCTCAAATGAGCGGCGATTCGCGACTATCTTGGCGCTCGACAGCGTCATAGTAGCCAGCGTTAGGCCCACGCATAGGTATTTGTGTGCGTTGGCTCGGTTCGCGTGGCGGTGGCAAGGGTCGAGGCCTGCACGGTTGCTGTACCCTGGGAGGTTCCTGCTCTGATCCCGTGTCTCCCACCGAAACAGGAATATCTCCCACCAAAACAGGATTGTCTCCCACCAAAACGGAAATACCTGTTGTCGGATCAGAAACTCCGTTGCTGCCGGCAAGTGGGATTGGTGGACTGTCGTGGCCAGGAGCTGGCCAGTGTTTCGCCGAAGAGGTTGGATCGTTGGCAGCAGCTTGCGAGGGCTCGACGTGCCCATCAGATTCGCCGGCGACGTAGTTGTCGTAGTCGGGGAATGTGTCAAAAACATGGAGCGGTGGCTGAGGCGTGTCCACGAGGGAGAGACCTGGGAAGCGCGACTCATCGAACACAACGTCTCTGGAGACGACGACCTGCCTTGTCTTGGGAATGTAAACCCTCCACCCGACGTGGTTGTCAGTGTATCCCACGAAAACACCTGGTAGAGAATGTCCATCGAGTCCTTGCCTCTTTTCATGGCTGACAAGGACATAGGCAGCGCACCCGAACACCCGAAGGTGTCCTATGCGCGGCTTCCTCCCCTTATAGGCTTCAAACGGTGTTATGTTGCGGGGTAGGGCAGATGTAGGGCAGCGATTATGCACGTGTCTATACGCACTCAAAGCGTATGTCCAGAAACTTGAGGGAAGATTTGCCTCTGACAGCATGGCAGTGATGCTTTTCCTCAATGGTCCGGTTCATGCGCTCTGCTATGCCATTTTGCTGCAGTGTCGCCGTGTTTGTGAACTCCACACGTATACCCTCGGACTTACAATACCCAAGAAAATTGTTCGACGTGTATTCGCCACCTTTATCGAAATGGACGCACTTGATCGGTCGCTCCGCATGCCGCTCAGCCTGAGCTTTGTAGGTCTTGAAAGCGGCCAACGCATCACTCTTCCGATACATATCGTGAGCCTCCATCCACCTCGTGGTATCATTGATGAACGTTATCTACCACTTACGGTTCAACAGGTGTCCTCCGACTCGCATTGGACCGTGGACATTGCTAAAGACTCGCCCGAGGACTTCTGGTGCCCTGTCTGCGATATGTGGAAAGGGCGCGCGATGCTGTTTCCCTTGAAGGCACGGCTCGCACACGCATGGCAGTGGAGCATCAGACGACAACCTTAGGTCATGCGTAAGATCGTTCCTAATTAGCTGCTCCAGCCTGTCGGCTCTGAGGTGGCACATTCTTCGATGCAGGAGCGATCTGTCAACTTTCATGGAAGATGTTGGGCCAATGTAGAACACGTTGGCTGCGTGCGCAGGGGACGAAATGAGAGTCTTGCCATCAAGGTAGGAGGTTAGGTTCTTGCCGACAGTGGCATTGAATATCAGGTCATTTCCAATGGCAAACAAGACCTTGCGCTCTCGAAACGTTACTACGAAGCCGCGGTGCACGGCGAGGGTGGTGATGGACAGTAGATTGTTGGTCAATTCAGGTACAAAAAGAACATCGGTAAAAATAACGTCGTTAAGTGGCCTCCCATCATGACCCATCCCTCGTGGCCTGAATCTGATTGACCCCTTTCCGACTGAATATACCGTGGCGTTGTTAGCAAGATGTATCGGCACTCTCCAAGATTTGAACGAGTCTGGCAGAAACCATTCTCGATGCGGCGTCATAGAACTCGTGGCACCCGAGTCTGTGTTCCACAGGACATCAGAAGGAGCGTTCGTCGACAGAGAAGATCTACAAACTGCGGCTTTGGCTTTTACGGTGGGGCTGTCGCAGCCCTCCTCAACCTTTGGCTTCTCGGCTGCCTTGGCTGCATCGGCCTTTGCATTGCCACGGTGTCCTCCTCTCTTCTTCTTCTTCCCTTTTTCAGACCAACAAAGCACCTCTGTCCTAGGAGTGGGCCCCAGCTGTCTCCTCAAGCTGACTTTGAAAGCAGGCCCAAGTCACCCACCAGCATCTGCCCCTGAGGTGGGGCCAAGTTGTCCTGTGTCTCCTATTGCACAAATGATGGTGCAGCCTCATCCATGCCCTCCACCTCAGCCTCACCTTGTCCTCTGTTATTTTTGTCAGTTCAGAATAGTGCCAGAGGCTATCTTGGTAGTTCTGCTGAACCTGTGCATCCTGTTGGCAGATATAATAGAAGATGTGTACCTGCAGGCCTTGAAAAGAGCCCAAGGACTGCCTCCTCACACTTGGTGTGTCAGCATCAGGCCTGTAAGTGGCTTCATACCTCTATATTGCTGCTGATGCTTTGCCTCAGTATATGCACTGCACTCACCGGTTGGTGCCATGCCTTTTTGCACTCTCAAGCCCTTCATCCTAGAGAGACTTGTCAGTGTGTGAGGCATGTCACCTGAACTATGAGCAGTGCTCTGTGTTGGCTCTGTGGAAGGCACAATGTATGTCATAGGAGCAGGGATGGCCACTCAAGTGGGTTACACAGAGGATGGAAGTAGAAGAGCAGGATTGGGTTATAGAGCCAGAAGAAGGGTTGTTGGAGAGGTTTGAGAAGGTACTGGCAGTGTCTGTAGAGGGGTCCAGGATTGTGGGTGGTGGAGGCATTGTCTAGATGGGTGGTCACATGCCAGGCAACACAGGCTAGAGTGAGCAGAGGGAGTGGGGGATGTCAGAGGACTCTTCATTTTTTCCTTCTTTCACTTTCTATTCTTTTACTCTCCTTTCATTTATTTCTTTATTTCTTCTATCATTCTCTCATTTTGCTATTTTTATTTTCTCAACACTATCTGTTAGTATTATTCTCAGCCTTTGAGATGCTCTGGTTCTTTAGCTATCATTCAGACAAGTGTGGGCCCTTCAGCACTGCTTCCAGACCACTTATATAAGCTGGAGTTTGCCTTTCTGACATCCAAAGTCTGAAGTTTTCCTGCTTTGTTTGCACAGTTGTTTGGTTAGTCAATTTTTGAGTTTTTAAGGTTTTGTTGTACTGTACAGTTGTTTCCCATGCTTCAGAGGCCCCAGAAGCGTCCAACCTGGCATAGGGAATTCCTAGACTTGTTCTCTTTGGATCTCCCTCTGCCAGGTGAGTAGTTATTATGATATTGTCAGTATATACTCTAATACACTTTGGACCTCTCTCTGCCAGCTGTGTGACTGAGCCACAGCATCCAGAGGTTGCTTTTACAGGGGACAACCAGACAAGGGGAAGAGGCTGGCATCGCCTAGCCCTTTCCTAGTGCCTTCTAAGAGAGCACATCCTGCCCTGGAATCACCACTCTCTCTCCTCTGACTATCTTCTGCAGTGTTTTCCCCTCTGTCAGAGAGACCACTGGACATGGACTTGGAGCATCTGCATAAGTGCCTGGAGCAGGCCAAGAGGGAGAGAAGGGAGCTTGCTAACCAACATCAGGTCATGGGTGGGCATCTTTAGGAAATCTGGGTGTCTCTGGCATGCAGCAAGGAGGGGGCAAGGCAGGAGGTGGCAGCCCAAAAATGGGTGGAGAAGGACTGGGGGGTGCTGATTTGGAAGTGGGAGGCAGTGCTGGTGGCCTGGGGGGAGTTGGAGGTGGAGTGGGACACACTGTGAGCATGGCTGGAGCAAGGGACAGTGCATCTGAAGCAGGCCCCTCTGAGCCCAGAGCTCTTGGAGACTCTGCTGCAGGAGGTTGTGATCACATGCATGGCATCTTTGAGTGAGTACCCCCATCTTCCATGGTTATTGAGACTGACAATCCCAGGCTGGCCCAGGAGCATTGACTGCTCCTGGATGGGGCTGCAGCAGTGCTCTTATCACTAAGGAAGGGGCAGCAGCCTGAGCTGATAACTCTGGAGACAGAGAAGAGGTTGGACTTGTTGGAGAAATTGGTGGCCACATACTGGTGGAGGAATGTCCATGTTTTGGGAATGTGGTTTGAGCAAGTTTTGGACAAAGGGGAGCAGCTCCTATCCTGGGACCAGCTGGTGGAGGAGGGGCTCCAGGGTTAGCCAGCAGGACATGGGAAGAGGAGGGCCCAGCAGCTTCACATTAGTCAAGTATCTTGTTTTTCTTGCTACTAGTGTAGTATAGTAAAAAATGTATATACTTGTCCTCTCAGGACCAGAAACTGAGATATATAGCATAAGAGAAATGAACCATAAGCTAAAAGTGTGTCTTGACATGAGATCAGCCCCCAGGAAACTGGTGGATGTGCATGCAGAACACGTAATGAATGTCTCTAGCACAGATTTCTCTGGGAATTTAGAAATATTAGAAAAAAGTAGAATATGGAAATAAGAAAATAAGAAATATACACAGGAGTTGAATCTCTACTGAGCCCAGAGGCAGGGATTATGCCCACTACTGCTATTTATGAGTTCTGTGCCCAGAGAAGGCATTTCTTGGATACTGTTGTTTGAAAGCCCAGAGTTTGTCAAGGGCTCCTTTGAGGTTGCGGCATAGTTCTCAAATGTTGTCTTTCAGGCCATATCTCTTCCATTGCACAAGGAAGTAGAGTTGTCCACAGATGGTCTGGGAGTCAAAGATATCTTTGACCTCATAGTGGTATTTGTTCTCAACCTCAACCAGGGAAGGGGGTTCAGGGCACTGCTTGGAAAAGAGGTCTGGAAGATGTTGCTCCAGGACACACACATGGAAGACTAGGTGCAGATCTTTGAGCCCCAGAAAAAGTTCAATCTTGTAGGCATGGAATGAGACCTTCTTCAAGATCTTGAATGGGCCAAGGCACTTGTGATCAAGTTTTGGAGAGGGCCAGCAGGTGCAGAGGTGGCATCAATCTAACCATACCTTTGTCCTGGGAGCTTAGTTAGAAGTGTTCTCTCATTGTTGGTCAGTGTATTTTACATAGGCCTGGTTTGCAATGTTGATCTCTTTCTAGAGAAACTTGTGAAGGGACCAGAGATTCTGGGTAACTTTGTGGGTGGCATGTGATGGGATGTTCCAGAGTAGGGCATGGCGGAGATTTCTGGAGAAACATCCGTTAGAAACAGGTCATGTGACTTCCAACAAGTTTTTCTCCAAAAAAACGAAAAGTATAAATTGAGAAATAGTAAAAAAAAACACTTATTGTGTTTTTTGTGTGTTTCTTGAGCTATTTTTAAAAATTTTCTTTCTCTATTTCTCAAGAAATATGTGGGGAACACAAATTGTGTTTCTAGACTGTTTCTTGAAAAATATGGCACATGTATCTTTTGGTTTTTCTAAAGTTATCTTTGTAATTTTTTTATCAAATGTTTTTCAATAAACTTTCTTTGTGTTGTTTTAGAAAAATAAATTGTAAGAACATGATGTATTTCTAAAAAAAAGACTGATTAGAAATTCTTTAAATGTTTCTTAAGAAAGATCAATTAGAAATACTGTCACGTCAATGAGCGTGGCGCTAATCACATGATGAGCGCATGCTGATCTTCTTCCTCATCGGTCTGGTACACTCACGTGCAGCTAATGTAGCGATAGGCAACAATATATTGGTTTATGCAGTACAAGAAATGCAATAGTAATGACAAAAAAAGGCGCTCACATAAAAAAAATTAAACGGCAGGTGAAATCAAGAAAAGCTTTCATTGAAAATGAAAGAACAGCCAACGCAAAAATGATGACGAGGGGAATGATCACATAGGGATGGGAAGCAATTACAACAGAAAGAATGGCAATGCAGCTAGTGTAAACAGTGAAGGTCGTAAAGATGGCTGTAACAAGAAAGATAAAGACAAAGCTTGGAGACAAGAAGTTCAGCATGGTCAATGGGCATAAGATTTTGAGGATATCCGGCACCACAATGTAGGTGACAGCCAATGCCATGGTAATAGACGATGACGCGCTGCATAACTCGATCATACACGTAGCAAACCCGTTAACAACACATTTTCCTTGAGGTAATGCCATGGTGGCCATCATTAAGCTGCGAAACATCGTTAAAAGTTCGGTAATAGACTCCTTCAGGCGAGTACTAACGTGCTTGAGGCAATCAACTTTTCAAGGGAGATTGTAAGAACAGCACAAAGAACAGCACAATGACAGCAACAAACCACAAGCAAGTATTCGACGCAGTGGGCCCGGGACCTATCCATAATCCTAACCCGCTCATCCTCCATTTCTGGTCTTTCCAAGTGAGATGTAAAGCTCCAGATGTGGAGCAAGGCTGAAACGGGAGAGGTAGTAGGCATGTAAGATGATTGCATGGTGTGAAGGCAGGAAATTAAAGACATGTGTGTATTAATCCTTAGTTCTCACGGGGCAGATCGACTCTGACCAGCCCTTGCCCTCCCTCATCCGATCCTCAGCTGCCCCAGGGCTCCTCAGAAAGGACCAAATGCCCTCTCTCACCCTCCATGATGACGAACGGAGCGTCGAAAACGTTTCGCACGGCTGCGATTGGCCATTACAACGTCCACATCCTCCCCCCCATCACCCCCTCCCTCATCCGATCATCAGCTGCCCCAGGGCTCCTCAGAAAGGACCAAATGCCCTCTCTCACCCTCCATGGTGGCAAACAGAATGTGCAGACGTGCAGGGAAGACAACTAGAACATGTGATATCACAGTCTGGAGAACCACTGGGAGGCAGGGAGGGCTGAGTTCTTAGCGTAAGTGTATAGTCATCTAGTAGAGAGACTGATGCCGTCAAAGAGGTAGTGGAGGAAGCTGAAGAAGGCTCCATCTCTGTCTCTGTCTCAATGTGCACAGAGCACGTTGTATCAGTGTCAGTCTTGGTTCCTTTGTCTTCCAGGTACTGCACAATCGGCTCATGCGCCCAGACAGTCGATCTCTGCCTGTCCTCCGTCTGACTCTGCAAACTTTCATTTTTGGAAGGAGAGTGATGATGAATGTACATTGGGATGCGTGGTGGGGGCTGGAGATTCAGGAGAGCGACAAAACGCCCTCTAACTGCAGAGCCAAACATTGCAACCTTGAAGTATATACATTCTTCCATTGCATACCAAAAATACAAATTCAAAAGACTATGTACAAAAAGATCAAAACGGTATCATCTGTGGACTTTTAGTAAACAAAGCGGACACTTTCGTGGAGTAATTATAATTAGTACGCATGTTAGTTGACTGTAACCGGAGTTACGGGTTAGAACTATCTTGTGTGTATCACACAAGTGCTAAATCAGACCGCAGTATCGGATTGACTAGTACTTAGAGTGAAAACAAGATGTTGTCTTATGTAATACTCTACTAATTGATTATAGCGTCGTTGACGCTAAGAACACAGATGGCTCCATTACATACCCCCCAATGAGACCGAATACTTGGTCTTTTAGAAAGAGAGGTAGAGCGAGATGAAAGATGCACGGTAGTGCAAACAACGGATGAATACACGCGTATGGCGTGGCTGTAAGGCATTAGCACTCATGCACAATGGAGATGTGTTGTCTGGACACAATAAGACGCAGTCCTTATCAGACAAGGGCACAGGTTGCGCCAGCAGTAGATAAAAAATGGTATGTATAAACAAAATATAAAAAACAAAAAGGATGACCCCTCCTCTGGATCCGCTGTATCTACACACGACTCTAGAGTGCGTATCAGCTGAAATGGTTCGAGTAAAATACTCGGAGGTACATACACAATAAAGTATACAAGGGTCTATGACCCAGATGACGATGCTCCCGCAACAGCGCCCGTCTCAGTCACCATTGCCTCCTCCTCCAGTGCAACGTTAATCGCGGGAGGGGGAGGCGCGGATTCTGTCCTTGGTGGGGTTATAGGCCCCTTGACTGCAGGTGTGTCTACCACCATAGGCTCTGTTAGTGCAACGTTAATCGCTGAAGCGGTGGTGGTAAGCGTACCCTGCTCTGCCGTGCGTGACAGGAGATTGACCCGGCCTGGGTCCATGTCCGCTGTTGGCAGGTCATGCGCTGCCGAGCATTTTAGGAGGTTGACCTGATTTGGGTCCATGCCAATCAAGTAATAGAGGCCGTTGGCCTCAGGGCTTTCCGGGAGCTTGCTCTCCTCGTGGTGCTTGAACATCAGACGATAGTGATCGTCTTCAGTCATCTCCCGCCATCCATCCCATTGCGGGATTGTGGCAGGGGTGCCATACTTGGAGAGGCGCTCCATGCGCTCGTCATCGACCTGCTTGAAGATGTCCATAGACATCGTGGGGGAATGGAACTGCTGTTCCAGGAAGACTATGCCATATGTGTACGCGTGGTCCACCCATTCCAGCGGGATCCGGTTGTGTAGAAGGACGCGTAATGCATCGTCGTTGGAGAAGTTCCGTGCATGGTTGTCGGGCACGTGAACTTGGTGAATTTCGAGCTGCGGCCCACATTGGGGCTCAAATGGCTGCTCGGGGAACATGGCATCATACGAGGCAATCGCCTCTCGATAAAGCCCTGGATGGGCCACGACAAGGGTCATGCACCGCACAATCACCGGCTTGGCTGTGCTGTTAGCGCACAATGCTCGACACAAGGCAAACCCAAAGAGGGTCCGCCAGTGCATGCGATAGGCATGATCCACGGCGATACCTTGATAGGTATTTTCCAACCCGGGTCAGCCAAAGACTAGCGCGTACTGCGCCAGTTGGTCAAGATCAAACGGTGTGGCTGGATCCTGAGCGCGCATTATGTGCAACGCCGTGGTGCCATCGTCTTTTGTGCGCAAGAAGCACCCCGGAATGTGTCGTCGCTTGACAAAAGCGATGTCGTTAGGGCCCTGCATCAGGTTGACGAGTTCTTGGTACTTAGGCTCCTTCATCAGGAGCTGCATGGTTCAATTATGCAGAGCCTCAACTGTCCGCTGCACGAACATCTGGAGCTCTGTGATCAACATATACGCGACGATTCTGTTGCGACATGGGACGTGCACATTGGCGTAGTACTTATAGAGCCGGTCCAGCTCTAATGGAGTGCGGGGAAGGCTGCGTGGGGCGTGCTTATATACAATCGTGCCTGGGATGTAGGCAGGATGGCCAGAGGAGTACTCATATGACGCCGCTCTATTGGCGTCAGCTCCCATCAGTACCGTATTCGTGGCATACGAATAATAGGTGCAATGGCTGAGTGCTCCTCTAAAGCACGAGTTCATTCGCTTGATATCGAGCGGACCCCACACCTTCACCCCCAAGCCATCGGGGATCCTCCCTGAGAATTCATCCTCGGCCCTATACTTCTGGGCCTTTAGTTCCTTGGCACAAATTGCCTTTTTCCTTGCAAGGCGCTTATTGCGCGATACTCGTTGGAATCGGTCCATGGCCGATTCCCCCTCCTCCCCGTCCTCCTCCTGCTCCGAACTTGACTCTCCATAGTCGTTCTCGTCGGACAGGGATGGTACTGGTTTTTTGCCTTTATCAGGCCTAGTCTTCTCTCTCGAGGTCGCCACCAGACCATCATACTGCTCCAGCATACGGGGGTCTGGGGTCAAGACGACCACGGGATACTTTTCTGGTGGGGCCGGTACAAACACTGGCAGCATGAACAACATCTGGACTTCTCCCGCTTGTGCGGGAATGCCAGCAGGAAAGAGTATAACCTCCAATTTAGAGGCATCAAGAGGCGGCTTGCAGCCGCAGCGCTGACGAGACGGCCCTGACTTGGTCAGGGCGGGCGATTCTGATTGTGGCTGAGCCACCGGAGGGGCAGGCGCATTTTGTGCCATAGTATTCCCTCCAGGCCCAGCGCAAGGAGTGACAATAATGGGCGCTCTTGGCGCCACAGTGACGGGTTTGGGCCCCCTAGGTGGGGCCCGAGATGATGCGGGTTCCCGCTGACCCAAGGACAGACCTGCCAAGGGTTCACTGATGGCAGCCAGCGACTCTGAAGAGGCCTGCAGGCCCGACTCGGGTAACCGCGATGACGAAGCCACGGGCTGAGCA
Organism: Macrolepiota albuminosa; assembly: GCA_027475525.1. Lineage (NCBI taxonomy): Eukaryota > Fungi > Basidiomycota > Agaricomycetes > Agaricales > Agaricaceae > Macrolepiota > Macrolepiota albuminosa. The sequence continues at coordinate 164,506 of JAMWFC010000107.1, forward strand.
GGCTGCTCATGGCGCACAAATTGTGCTTCTGACGGCATCCTTGCCTGTGGAGGGGCGATTTTGCGCTTAGACGCACGTTTGATCTGCTCCAGCGCTGCCTCTTCATCAGCTCAATCTGGTCGAGCAGCCCCTCCATCACCATTACGGCCAAGCTGTCCTGCAGAAAGGACGCAGTTGCAGGGACTGGCTGTCCCGCTGCTTCCAGTCTGCCCAACAGCACGTCTGACCCAGCTACACTCTGCACTTGTGGCGCAGGCTCCCCATATGACTCTTCTATGGGCCGGTGTGCCCATGGTACTGACGGCGGCCCCATCACCACACCTGCATATGTCGGATACAACGCAGTTGGACGTGACAACGGTTCCTGATAGTAGCGCTCGTGGCGTGTGCTGTCCTCCGGGCACCCATAGCACCCTTCGTCATCGACCTCCATCTCTTGCGAGTGGAGGGGTGTCTGATACGGAAGCGGCTCATCACGGCCTAGATAGGCCACCGCTGACTGAAACTGGCTTGCGGCCAGATATGGCGGCTGCCTCAGGTACTGAGTTGACATTTGTATATTCGGGGGTCTCCCCCCTCCACTAGAGCCTTGCCAGCTCTGATCACTATTTTGCGGCCCCCAATAGGCCATTTTCGCTAGACACATAGACTACATGTATTGAGACTTGAGAAAAGAAAGAAAAAACAATCTCCCAACTCCACTAGTGGTGTAAACAACCACAAATACATGCCACCCGGCCTCTCACCAGCAATCATAGTCGCATAAATGGTCACAAACAGCAGCCACAATTAGTAGCCACCCGGTTATTCACCGGCTATCAAAGTGGACTTCGTCCACATTCCACCACCCCACGCACATTATGCGCGTTTTGCTAGCTGTTGAGGGTGTTTCACGCCCTGCAACTCTAGGTACCTGTCCATTGCTGCAAGGTCTTTGCAGTTCACTAGCGGTTCCCAGGTAGTATCACCTAGGCTCCACCTCACCTCGAATTCGAGGCTTCCCTTCATCCACCGATGACCTATGAGGTCATCTACAAACCACTCCTGGTCATTGCCAGTTCCAAAGTCATATGGCTCTGGAGTTGCGCGATTAGGAAATAGCACATCACTACTGGCCATATACGGTTGCAATAGCAACACGTGAAACTTGGGCACTATCCTGCGCGCTTGCAGCGCCTGGGGTAGTTCCAGCACGTAGTTAGACGTGCTCGGCTCCACCTCAAGGACCTTATATGGTCCAATCCATTTCGGACACAGCTTGCTCGCCCTGCCTTTTGGCAGGTTCAAGTTCTTCGTCGAAAGGTACACTAGGCTCCCTTTCTTGATGTCCGGCTCATCACGTCTGCGATTATTCGCATGTTTGGTTTGCCATACACGCGATTCTATAATCGCGTCATGGGCATCTGCCAGATTCCTTAGTGTGTTGCGCGCAAACTGCTTGACTCCCACATGAATAACTTCGTCCGTACGAAGTTCACGAATCATGGATGGCATGTAGCCATTGTTGAGTTCAAAGGGTGAGTACCCTGTGGTTTCCGATATACTCGCGTTTATCGCGAATTCCACGAGTGGACATCTATCCACCCAGTCCTTCTGATCAGGACATACGAATGCTCACAGTATTTGCGCGATATTTCTATTTGCACGTTCAGTTTGACCATCCGTTTGCGGATGAAACGATGTCGACATGAGCAACTTTGCTCCTAGCAGCTTGTGCAACTCCTTCCACCATTTGGAAGTGAACTTAGCATCTCGATCGCTTACGATCGAGCTTGGCAATCCATGAAGGTGCACTATCTCCTTGAGATAGATCCATGACAAGTCCGATGCTGTCATGGTGGTTCTCACCGGAATAAGATGGACCATACTGGTCATTCTGCAGATCACTACCCAGAGGTAGTTAAAACCCTTCGACTCAGGGAACGGACCTATAAAGTCCATCCTGATTGAATCCCAGGGTTTGACTGGTATGGGTAGCGAATAAAGCTTTCCCGGTGGCTTCAAAGTCGATACTTTCGACTGTTGACATAGCTCGCATGTTGAGCAAAATTGGCTCGTCTCTTTGGCCATTTGCGGCCACCAGTACCAGCGTCGCACATAGTCCAGCGTTTTCTGAGTTCCAAAGTGGCCCACTACTCTATGGGCCTGGTCCAGGATAGTCGTAATCAACGACCTCTCCCGGGGAATGCAGATGACTTTGGACCCCGTGGGTCTGGTAAGGTAGACAAGCTGCTGCTCCGTCCTGAAGCACGGATGCGCTTGGATATTGTTCAGAATCTCTACGAAGAGATTATCATCCTTGTATCCTTGCTGGATACGTGTGCGGAATTGCGCATTGCCTAAGTCAGCCGGTGCAGGCGTATGGTCCTGTGACTCCAGCGCTTGCTGGAGCGTCATATCAGTACCTCTCATAGGCACCTCTTGCCTTGTCTCTTCACTTGGCTGAGGGACCTCATGATCCACTAGCACCTGGGCTTCGATATCGCGAGTCTCTTGCTGTTTGTGCAGTCACCTACTGCGACGTTTTTCCTGCGCTCGCATGGCGTGTACCTCGACCCTATGTTCCCTGATTTCATGGAATCGATGCAGAGGCAAATCCTCGCCCTCTGGGTCAATACGTTTGTCCGCCTGGACATAGTCATGCGTGTCATAGACGTCATCTCGAGTATCACTCTCGAAATATCGAGACAGGCAATCCGCCACTTTGTTCAATTCACCTTTTACATAGGTGATGTCGAACGAGTATCACTCTCGAAATATCGAGACAGGCAATCCGCCACTTTGTTCAATTCACCTTTTACATAGGTGATGTCGAACTGGTACCACGACATGTAGTCAATCCAGCAATGTTGTCGCGGAGACAGGTGCACCTGAGTCTTGAAGAACTCTAGTGCTTTGTGATCCGTGATAATATGGATCTTATATCCCATCAGTTTATCCTCCCACTTTAGGAGGGCTTCCAGGATTGCAAGTGTTTCTAACTCGTGCACAGCATAATTCTGCTGAGCAGGAGTGAATTTACGGGACATAAATCCCACTGGTCAGCAAGTCTGCCATGTTTTACCCTGGCCAAACATGGCCCCAACCCCAGTCTTCGACGCATTGCAAATAAGCCAGATGGGCTCGTCGATGCGTGGGTCAATTGGCCAGATGACTGGCGTTTTCGCACATATGCGCTTAATCATCTCAAAACACCGCTGATGCAGTGGTCTCCAATGAAACGGTGACCCATTCTGGGTCATGGCCATAAGTGGCCCAGTGTATGCAGTGATGTCTGGCAAGAAATTGCCAATATAGTTCACCAGTCCGACAAATCGTTGGATATCATTATATGTGCGTGGAGTACGCCACTCTTGGATTCGGTCGAGCTTATCCGTATCCGGATGAATGCCCTTCTCGTCAATGACGTGACCGAGACAATCTATACTCGTTGCATACAACTCGCACTTCTTCCATTTGAGATAGAGGCTGGCCTTCCGTAGTCGTTCAAATACGACTCGTAGGTGCTGCTCATGCTCCTCAATGGAGTCAGAAAATATGAATATATCGTCTAAATAGACATGCATAAACTTCCCGATTACATCTCGGAAGATTGAGGTCATTAACCTCTGAAATGTCGCCGGTGCATTACAATCACCAATCTGCATGATGTTACTCATGAACGTCCCCATCAGGGACGAGAACAGTGTCTTTGGTATATCCTCTTTGCGGATGCGAACCTGTTCGTATGTGTCTGTGAGGTCGATTTTCGACCGATACTTCGCTGTCGCGACATCTTCTCGTATCACTTCCTGATCTGGAAGAGGTGTCACATCCTTGACTGTATTATCATTGCGCTGTCGCGCATCCAATGCAGTCCTTAATGTTCCATCCTTCTTGGGAATACAAAGTAATGGTGCAGCTTGCACCGCTGGTCATGGTTCCCACCACTTTGCGTTTATGTATCTATTCGTCTTTTCACGAAGTTGATCCTGAAGTGCTCGCAGGCAGCGAGGCAAATGATACTTGTACTGCTTGTTATCGTCAATGAGGTTGATCTCATGATTAACCTCCCGCCACGGAGGAAGCTCTTCCTTCGTTCCATTGACGATATTAGCAAACTCCAATTGCCATTGCTGGCGCAATCGAGGAATATCCTCCTCTGTAAGGCTCAAAGCCTTACCTTTTCCTTTGGCTACGCGTGCTATACGTGGTTGAACCTTTGGTTCAAATCGCTCCTGTAAGGCACGTATGTGCTCCTTTGTGAGATCTCCCGGATTCAATCTTACAACCGGTTGCTTCCTCGTCGTACTTGCCAACGACTGCACACTTCTCGCTTTCAGCGACAATCCGTCAAATACGATATCCGATGTTTTGGAAATCTCGTCCTCTCGTGCGTGACGGTACACTTCTCCCGTCTGGGTCGCTTGCCCACTTCCCATAGCCTGCGTCACCATTGACGCTACCAACTCGTTCCACTCCCGTGGCATTCGTGGGTCATACGCCCATTGCACTCCTGGCTGAGGCACTGGTCGATCCATTAGCGACCTAGTGCTACCCACAGTTCCCATCGTACTGTATACCTTGTCCTTGACGAGATCCTCAACCTTCACTCGAGAGCTAGTCAGCTGGCATTCCAGCGACTCCACCACGCGTCTACCACGCTTATTCTTGCACTGTACAGCCTGTTTAGGCTTTCCATTGGTACACCCAATCACATCCGGGTGCTTCCCCTTCTTCAGAGTTCCTTGAAACTCTTCCTCAGACATCAGTATAGCCAGCGAATCTGCCGGCAGGCTTTTTGGTGGGGCCTGTTCGTCCTCCACCTCCTGTATAGTCGCTCTCCTGCGACCATCTAGTCAGTTGCGTTCATCACGCCGCTTTTCAGTTGCGCAATAGCGCCTCAACCGACCATCTGTATCGTTCAACACCACTTTCTCTGCCTTCAAAGGCGTACCATTCACAACGACCATGTCGTTCACAAAATCCAGCGACACCTTGTTCTTACGCATGAACGGTGTACCGATAATCATGTCATAGCGATCAAAATTCGCTATATCCACGTATTCTTTCGTCGACGTTCCTGACGTCTTTATTCTCACCTCCACGCCAAACTGCACCATAGCGCGACTCCCCACAGTCCCCAGCTGGAGCATCAATGGCTCCTCCAGTTCATGAATGCGAATTGCGTTGACGTGAGCAAACTGGGGTGTAATGCCCATAGTGGTACTCCCGGAGTCCCACAACGTCCATGCCGGATGTCCATTGACATCAACATACGTGACCAGGCACTCCTTCTCTTCAGGAGTATAGCGTGGCCGCTGCAACTTATTAGTTGCCTTCTGCAGGGTTACACGTCTCATTCGTACGCGCTGGTCTCCACGGCACTCCGTCAGTGCAAACAGGTGTTCCTCCTCGTCATCACGAGCATAGTAGTCGCTGTTGTACACATCCACTGCGATGTATTTGTCGCCATCAATCTGGACGCTCTCGGCGTCATCCACTTCCGACCCGTCAGCCTCTACATGTGGCTCCTCCTCCATGTCATCGACGACCTCATCGTCTTTGTCATCACTGACGACATCACTTGGTGCTGCAGCCATATGGGCCGCTCAGATGTGTGCCTTAGGAGGGGCAGGACACTCCTTAGCAAAATGCCTGCTCCTGCCACAGTTGTAGCACGCTGAGGGATCCCTGGCAGGCCTTCTTTGGGCCGCTCCTGGAGCCCCAGTGGTTTTGCCCGCTATACGCGGTACAGGCGCCACCACTCCTCTTGGTGCTACCTGAGTCTGACCCGAAAAGAGTCGACTATCCTTTGCTGGCAATTGTCTAGCAGGCTTCGATCGAGGCTGTTGGCCTCCAGGGACTGTCTTACGAACAACGAATCACGGATTGTGATTGTTCTCCATATCTGTCCATTTGGCCAGGAAGGTTTCCACCTTCACTGCCTGACGGTTCACTGTTCCTCGGCGTGAACTACGCTGCTCATAATGGTTTGCAGTCTGCGTCGACTGCTCATAACGGATGGCATACGCCAAGAATTCGGTCACAGTATTGACCTCCGGAGACAAATTGTCATCGCGTTCGACTGCTCATAACGGATGGCATACGCCAAGAATTCGGTCACAGTATTGACCTCCGGAGACAAATTGTCATCGCGTATCAACGCTCTCCTCATGTCTGCGGGTATTCCATCCAGGAATGTCTCATGGATAGTGTATTCGTCTGGATAGATGGCCATATTCTGCGCATGACCCACCAGGTCATCATAAAAGGTCTGGACGCCAGTCTTAGCGTCATACACTGCCTTTCTAAAGGCATCACGAGCTTCCTGCATCGTAGCAGCGTTGACAAACCGATTATACAGTCCTATCAGGACCTCTTTAAATGTCCAGTGCGATTTGTCGCGATTAATGTGGAGAACATGGCGACGGAACCAATTCCGAGCCTCTCCTTCTATAAATTCGTGTAGCACGAATATCCTCTCCTGGTCCATGTCGTCTCCACCATAGCAGCAGGCTGCGAGGTGGTAGCACACATCCATGGCCCAGTCCTCCAGTTGAGAGAACCTATGTCCCCCAGCGTACACACGTATGTGCTTACCATCGGATTTACAGGGGCTTACCCCAGCAGGAAACTTAAATCTGACTCCAAGGGAGTCATCCACCAGACGAGTGAGGCGGTCATGCATATGATCTCGACTGCTTCATTCATTCCCGGTGTAGTTTCACGCAATTCATGAGGTGCAGGCATCAAAAATGCCCGGGGACTGCGAAACAGGTGCTCATTGGCCGCTCTTTCTGGCTGTGGGGTGGGCTGTTGCCTCACTTATTGCTCTGCTGGTAATCCACCAGCCTACCTGCCACTATCATGATAATTATTATTGTCCTGATCGTCATTCCTACGATCACGTCCTCCACCGTTGTTATTGCGATGAATTGGCTCCCTCCGCTCGTAGTGGTCACTACTATTATCACTACCACCCAGATTTCTGTCCGGTTCAGCAGTTCGAGCCGCAAATTGTCGCCGCATCTCATCGACAGGCGTTACACCCTCGCGCCCTTCAAAGACTACCCCTTGGTCATCAATTAACGACTCACCATGATCACACAAGTCCTGGTTGCGTATTCTCTGGTAATTGACATGTTCATTCCAGTTGTCCACTAGGTGGACGCGTCGCGTTCGCTCCTCAAGAATGTGGACTTCGTCCACCTCTTCCTTGATTGTAACTTGCTTACGAGGTGTCTTAACCTCCTGCACTGCAAGTAGTGCCTCTGGCTCTGCCGAAGTCGTCGTTACAGTCTCCACCTCAGACAATGCCTGCTGAGGCACTCCGCTAACAATGCGTTGACGGTTTGCGGCGTTCTGACGCTGAACGTAGTCTTGCTGAGACTCATTAGCCTGACGAGGCGCATTGAGCAATTCCATCGCGTCCGCAATTAATGGCGCTCATCTGCGCACACTCATCTCACATTCTACTGAGTCGGCTGGAGTAGCCGTTGAGACTGCTGACCCTCGCGCCGCTTTGCGCTTAAGGTATTCCACTACTTCGAGTTTGAAGATGCGCACAAACAATTCAATATATTCATTTGAATCTGCACGGGGTACATCGTGGCTCCTAGCAGCCAGCAACTGTAAGTGCTTCACTACATAAAGCTGAAGACGCTTTCGCGTCAATTCCTTTGCGACCGACGGATATCGGTCCAACACCAGCTGTAACTGGATAGACAAGGTCAAATGCGACCTTTTGCTTTCCTCATCATCTGAGGACTCCAACTCGGACTCTAAGTCCATAACTCTCCTGAGGCCGTCATGCCTCACTTGCGGCTGTTTGCCGGCCCGTCTGTGCAACTCTGGAATTCCAGGCGCTGGTGACGCCTTTTCCAACCGTACGACATTGTCGTCCTCCCTACTGACCACTATTGCTGGTCCTTGCTTCTGTCCTTGTGTCGTCAACGACGACGGTCCCGGTTCAGTGGCAGCATTGGCCACATATTCCAAATGCCGTTCCGTAGGTGCAGTCCGGAATGGGGTGCTATGCGCAAACGCGCTGCCTTGTACCATTTCTGAGTACTGGGTAACGTCCGGTTGACCCTCAGAGGGAGCTGAAGAGCTCTCGGGCAATACCGGATACATTAGTGAAGGCATTTGGCTCGCTGGCAGTGACACTCCTGAGACCGCGGATCTCTCTCCTGGTTTTCCACCAGGTCGTACAATGGACATCATCCGTGATATGGATAGCCCACCAGGCATTCCAAAGCTCTCTCTCCTGGTTTTCCACCAGGTCGCACAATGGACATCATTCGTGATACGGATAGCCCACCAGGCATTCCAAAGCTCGCGCTAACATCGCAAGGGGTCTTTTCGTCCTGCTTTGGCGGAGGTTGGTATGCTGACGCAGATTGCGTCTTCACAGCCTGAAGCACAGGTAAGTCACCTGCGTCTGCAGCTGGGAACGGAGGATCCAGATCAAGAGAGCCAGTCATGGAAGCACGTTTTCAGCGTGATGCCAACAGAGAATCGAGAGGTTTTGATGAGAGTTGCCTAGTCGGTAACAAGCCTAGAGTCTAAAGCCGATAGCAGAAGATTTAAAAAAATGTAACCAGAGTTACAGGTTAGAACTATCTTGTGTGTATCACACAAGTGCTAAATCAGACCGCAGTATTGGATTGACTAGTACTTAGAGTGAAAACAAGATGTTATCTTACTGTATCACACAAGTGCTAAATCAGACCGCAGTATTGGATTGACTAGTACTTAGAGTGAAAACAAGATGTTATCTTACGTAATACTCTACTAAATGATTATAGCGTCGTTGACGCTAAGAACAGTACTTAGAGTGAAAACAAGATGTTATCTTACGTAATACTCTACTAAATGATTATAGCGTCGTTGACGCTAAGAACACGGATGACTCCGTTACACCGTTCCTTAATTGCTTTGATCACCCCATCATTTTCTTCCTGCAGATAATCCCTCTGCTGTCGCAGGGCATCTAAAGCTCTTGTTAGGCCCTGAAGCTCAACGGTTTTCTCCTGGATAGCCCTGGCCTTGGCATCATTGACTTCCTGCAGAATGATGGTGGTGAGAGAAGAAAAGATGTATATGGGGTTAAACCTACCTTCAGTGCGACATGGAAGGCCATGTCTTTCTGTTCTGCACTCCGTCATTTTCTCGTTGTAGGGCTATCAACACTGTTTCTGCTTTCTTTTGTTCTTTCAATGCTTCAGTCACCTTGTCTTTTGCTTCCTGCAAAGCAATAGAAAGCTCAGTATCTTTCTCCTTTCCCTATGACGGAATGAGAAACCATAATTGATAAGCTAAGGAGTAGACAATAGATTTACCTTCATAGCGGTCTCATTTCTGTCAAAGGATGATTCCCTTGCTTCCAACATGGCCTGATAACTCTTGCTAGCATGGATCATTTTGCGTCTCATCCTTTTTAGCTGAACGTCCTTCTTCTCTATCGTCTTTTGTGCCCTCCATAGATCCTCTTGTAGATGAGAGAGCTGGCCAGGGAGCGCACTTTCTGGGGCAGCGGCTGAGGTACCATTTCCGAGGTTGTTCTTGTTTTCACAGGATCCAAACTATTTGAGTTCAGTTAGTGTCTTCCTTAAAACTCAATCTCGACAAACAGACACCTCCTTCTGCCTTGTGGAGGCCTGATCTGGAAGCGGGCAATCAGTTTGTATTTCGTGGGTGATCTGCTAGTTGAAGTCTCAATTAGTAAATTTTGAGAACTCATCCACATAAAACCCACTGTAATTGGTCCCAGACTTGCAGATTCATAGAGTTGAAGACATCTTAGTAGTTTGGATTTCTCACATTCCAACTTTGCCACCTGCTCAAGGTTTTGTCAAATACCGGATAGAAATCCGAACAACCTGTAACCACATCATCTTATTTTCAAGACTGTGAGATAGCTATGAAAGCAAGGTCAATGGATGATAAACATTAATAGAAAGAAGTTGTAATCACAGTTAGAGAGACCGTATCTTCATCATTTTTTTTGATTCTAAGACGCTTCTGGGGCCATGGAGTTACATGGAAGATATTAAGCCCCATACTTGAATCACCATGTCCTCGCCTCGTCGGACAGAAACTGGCGCGGAGATATCTTTGTCATCTGTAAGGGTACTCATTCCAAATTCATCAATGTTAGGCGCAAGGACAACACCCTAATCAATTTTGCAGTACGCAGGTAAGGCATCATTCACCCTCCAATCCTTACCATGCTCAGGACTGTGTAGTTTTGTCAGCCGAACTCATCAGGGGCGACTCCGTATCCCCAAAGACTTGACCTTCCAAATGCATTAGATACTCATAGGCGCTATCAATGTCTCTTAATGTGTTTACATGGAAATGTTCGACGAATTATTCTGTCATATGTTGTTTGATGAAAGCCTGAGAGAAGGACTCCATAACAGCTTTTAAAAGTCAAACATCCTTTGAACCACACATGAGATCACGCCATTTCTTACTCAGCAAGGGCCCTCAAAAACTTGCTCCATGATTGATATCATTAATCTCACCTAATTGTCATGAGAATGCGTCTTCGCGTTGTTCATTTCAGCGACCGTAATCCTCACCACTACCATTGAAGGCCATCACTGTAGAAAACCAGGAATGGAGAGCAGTTTGGTTGAGAGTCCCTGGGCAAAGGTGAGAAGCAGATAGAAAATAGGAAAGGTCTTACCAGTCAAGCAAAGATAGGACCCGGAAATGAGGTTGAGTTCTACTTCAGTAAGGGCGTCGTCTATGAACAACTCATTCGTTTTTGGGTCGCGAACTACAATCATTGTGTTGGGAATCGCTGACCAACCCATAGGTCCCTGAAGTACAGATGAAAAGCTGACAACTGAAGTACTCAACCTCCAGATGATCCCACCTTGCATTAGTGCAGCACGACCCCGAGGCTGAGTTAACAGAATTTCCCAATGCCGAATATAAGATGCATAATCCTTGACCCCATACTGCAAATCAGACAGTCGCATCGGGAGTACACCAGGGGAGAAGGATTTGCGGGGTGCTTTAGGAGCAATTTCTGAGGGAAAAAAGGTTCGAAATGCAATGCCATGTTGGAGGAGATACTCTGCAATGTCCGATTTGCGAAAGTGAGAATGAAGTCGACATACCAATAACGCATCTGTTGCATTAGTGAGCGTTAACTTCCATGGCCTTTCAGACTTGATACCAAAGTCGAACATGTAAAAAATTTGAGGCTTCTCTTCCACACTCTCAACGATGCGTAGGTATTGACCGCGGTCAGACATATCCAGTGAAAAACAATTTGTAACGTTAAAATCGCAGTTATCATCCTCGGGCCAGCATCCCTCTATTATTCCCTCAAGGTAAGACTTTGCCAGAGATGCACCTAGAACTTGCCCAATGTAAGGCTGGCACCGAGACCACGACAGACCTAGCAAACGAGCGAGCTTCTTGCATTCTGCTTCGCTGGTCAACAATGGTAAAGAGGAGGGCAGGGAAGAGGTTTTCGTGAAGCCGTAGTGTAAAGCAAGGATCTCAAAAATTTCCTGCTGTAGGGCAGTGATTTTCCGAGACTCATTCAACGTTGGCTTTGGATATATAAGCGACATGGGCTCTGATGATGCCAATGATGAGAGTTCAGGCAATGCTGGTGGCATGGATTCCAGTGAACTAACAGAGTGCTGGAGGGGGTGGATACGAGGTACATCAAGGCGTTCAGAGTCCAAAGATTGCTCCGCTTGTGGTGGGGGAGTAAGAGTCCTGGATAGTAGATTGTTCTTGTATGGGGGCTCAAGGCAAGTGATAGAGTCAGTTAGCTCGTCCAAAAAGCTGTAAAATTCCCCGTCGCTGTCTTCATCGCCAGGACCAGATTCTTTGCAGCAATCTCATTCATTTGAGAATGAATTGTAGCACGTCTGCGCTTGACTATACTCTCCAAGCGTTTCTTCCCTATCAGCCCTGCACACTTGAACGCAACACCAGACAGTTTTGTCATCATCACTGGGAACCCATTTGAAAACTTTAGCGCTGACCATGGGTGGATGGCGCTCTCTGTTTAAGCGGGTCTGTTGCTCAATAGCACTTTCATACAAGAGACACCTTGCATTGCGGGCGTTGCAAGCAGCAAAAAAGACTCCATATTCAGGCCACTTTCCCATAGTACAGACTTCCTGTACAGGGTTGCTCGAAGCTAGTACTGCATGCTGGAATTGGTCCAAAAGAGGGGCAAGATAAGCAAGGGAAGGAATCAACATTTCTTGCGTCCCCCATCGATACCATACGGGGACGTTGTACTTCAAAAACCATTCAACAGTCGGTTGATTTGTGTTTTTACTGGTAATATCGACGAAGATGCCAGCGTGTTTGGTAGTTGCGGAGAAATCACAAATCACTGACAATTGGAGCGCTTCTAATAGTTCAGGCTGAAATCTGTGGGCCAAAAGCGCTCGGTACCAGTACATATCTGTGCCAGTTTTGTTGGCTGACCTAGCTTCGGCGATAAGATGCGACAACAATCCTATCCAAACTTTGAACAATCCTTGGGATCTGTAAATTAATGTCAGCATACGTCTATGACTGTCCTCTTTTCCCATGTAACCAATGGCCCAAGGAGAGAAGGGGCGCCCAACCAAGATCTTAAGTTCTTTGCTTATGACAGATGTTGCCAGCGACAACCACCAATCCAATTTTATCCACGAGTCTTGAACTTCAGCAGGTAGGTGATACCTCTCTCACCCTTTTTCAATGCAACGGTGTAGGTGTTTGGGCACTTTCAAAAGTCGTTCCAATAGAGGGCCGACATAACAAGGGTTACGTGGAACAAATGCAAGCCATCCAAAGGTTTCCGTCCACCAATGAGGCTGAGTAAAATCTTCTTCGCTGGCGGTTTGGATGTGAAAAATAGCGCTTTCTATGCCGATTTTTGCATCGAATGGTGGGATAGGAACATGGTGGCTGGAGTTTGGGGAATAGTAGACATCTCCTTGATGGAAAGTAACAGCGCCAGAAATTTTGTCTACTCTGAAGAGCTGCATCAAGGATATGAAAAAAGTTTGTATATAGCGGCAGGACTCACTTCCGGTCCATTCTGGATTGCAATGGGACCATGCTCTATATGTTTAGGAGATACAATTCTGCAGACAGCAACTCTAAGGATGTGATACTGAATAGGCTGGGGCAAGCCCCAAGTATGCCGAATGGTCGAAGAAAGTTACAGATTGAAGCAGGTGAAAGGGAGCAGCATGATTAACAGTGAGCTTGGGTGAACCCAGAACTCGCTATCGGCGAGCGGATGATGTCACGTGTCATTGGTCCATGGAAAGATTATATTAATATTTGTTCTCGTTCACTTCTTCCACGCAAAACATATATACAATTATGAGCGTTATTAAACATCTTCGATACGTATATCAATTGATGTAGTTGAGAAAACATGACATTAAAAACAAAATCAGCTTCTAAAACCTCGAAGTTCCAGCCCTGGACAAACGTGCTTGATTCAGACCTTCTGGTGGCCAAACTCGATTGCTGAGATGGTTAAACAGGACCATTGCCTGCAGCCATTTTCTTGAGAATCCTCTTAGCAGTTCCCTCTTCTTCCTGTTCTGCACGGCGCTTTGTTGACCCTGATACAGACGTGAAGGCATGTGCCGGCGATACTTTGCCTTGCTGTTTACCAAGAGATACAATTGCCCTCTCAAAGATCTCGATAAATGAATCACAGGCGTCGGCCAGGAGGAAACAGGTTTTTTCGTCTCCTTCAATCAAGTCATGTGGGAAAGCAGGGTATAATGCATGCCACAAGTCTTTTATAATGGTTCGAAGAACTTGAAAACAGGGAGAGATATAATCAAGAACAAGATGTTCCAATCCGAAGTGTAGCTGGCCAGCTTTTAGACAACCTAGATCTTGAAAGCTGCCGTCGCCAAAGAACCAAGCAGCAATGGGAGCGTATCGTTTAGCCTTCTTAAACAAGCCATCTTTGTAAATTTCGACTGGGTTTATGTCCTGATACTGGGTGCAAAGGTAGAGAAGGACATAGACAAGACTTTCAAGATCAAACCCAACTGTGTGCGTTGATCCCCACAACAACAGGGGTATGGCCATGAAAGGCGCCGTGCCCTAAATCAGAGATATATGTTAAATTATACAAGGATGATGTCAACACGACTTACGGTACGAATTGTGTTTTTGCCGGTATTTGGGGATGAAACTGTAATAGGCAACTGTTGTTCATGAAAGCGCGTCTGAGGAATGTCATGTAAATCCTGGAGTAGACTCCTTTCGGATGAGACACCAGCCGAGAAGGATGAGTGACCATCAATCCCACGCGGATGTAGTTGGGGAACGGGAGAGCCAGAATTGACAGGAGTTTGATCAGTGTCCTCCTCGTCAGTATCATGGCAATGCGCTTCTTCAGTTATCGACTGTGTATGGATAGTTCGAGTAGAACGGCGCTCATAGTTGCTGCGAGGAAGATGACCGTGAGCAGAGGAATCAGTGTCCATCTCTAGGCTGCTTTCCCTTTCTTGAGGATGAAGGTCACTTGCATCCTGATAGGCATAGGACACCTGTAAAGGACCCTGTTGATGAGAGCCGCAGGCACTGTTTCTATTACTTTCAATAAATGCGGCATAGTCGAAGTCGATGAGGATTCCGGGTCGACATTGATGTGCGAGTCGTATTATCCCTGCGGCATTTCCCTCAGAATAAAATTCTTTTATTTCTTGTTCGGTAAGCGGTGCGTTTCGAATCATTATGTTCGCAAAGGAAATATCACGATGAACACGGTTATGATCTTTTAAGAATTTAATCGCTAGAGTGGACAAGTTTCAGTAAATGAAATCAAAAGATGATTCAGCCTACCGAAACAGATGTCAAGAAAAACACCCATCAGTTCAATCAGAGATTGGGCGTTCGAGAGCTTCACACAAACAGGTGACATGACCAATCGCCGGCGTTCTCTGGTCTCTGGTGAATCATAGCTGAAAAGCGCCGTACAAATAACGGAAGTCTTCATGACTACTGCATAACATATGGGTTTGGGAATGAATGGGCAAAAGCCATCTTTGTGAAGTTCTTGGAGGTAGTGACTTTCATTATGCCTTCGGCCAGAGAGGATCCACGAATCCTTCATAATCGCCTGCTTTTGGTCTGGGGTTTCAACAGTCCAGACTCGCGTAGCGTGCCTGAAGAGGGCCTGGGACTTGAATATTTCCGATTTCACAATGAATGTATGATCACACAAAATGGTGGAGAGGTTTGAAGAAATATTCTGTTTAAGATCCTGCTTGTCGCCAGCTATAATATATTGTTGCTTGATTTTTTCAGTCAAGTCCATAAAATAGATATCATTGGGCAGTGTGATCGTACTCTTTTCAATGCCATTCTGTCAGGTTCCGCTGAGTCGGGGGCTTTCTAGGAAAGCAATCGCCCTTACAATGCGGACTTGACCTACAGATACTCAGGTGTCTGGAACTCCGGGGCTAGGACTCCGGAGTTCAAGACGTGGACAGGGGTAATCCTGAGAGAGGGAACTTGGTCCGGGGGTTTTGGGTTTTGGGTAGCTGAGGGTAGGGTGGGGGTTGAGTCGTGAACCGGGAGTTCTAAGACAAGACCGGGTTAACAAATTAAAAGTTGCAAAGTGCGTACCAATCTTAGAGCACGCGGTTATTCAAGCATGCCAGTCAATGCGTACCAGTCAAGCAGAGGGCACGCAACAATTCAAGTAATCCAAGTTAATGCAATATCAAGACTAGCAAATACAGCGGAGAACTATGCTATAAGTACTACGGGGCCGGGTCTTGGGGTTCCGGGGTGTCTGGGATGAGTTCCGGGAGTCATTGAGTAGTAGACAGGGACTGTATACCTGGATTGCACATGTGGGGATGCGTGATCAATTGGCACGGAGGGAGCTATGATGTGTGATGCATGATGGCTGGAAGCGAGTTGCATGATCCGATCGTTGATGGCGGTTAATCCTGGGGTCCGTGATGCAGGGTTCCTGGGGGGTTGGCTGATGGCAGTCTTTGATGCGTGTGATGGCAGCGTCAGCAGCTGTGGGGGCGGGGCGTGCTGTGGAGTTGATGGAAGAGGTTCCCAGATGGGGCTCCGGGGATGTCCTGGGGAGGTTCCGGAGGAGAGGGGTCATGACACATTCTTCCACCATGGTACAAATTTTTTTTTTGAATACCGCACCCAAAAATTAGGCCCACCGCCTTCTTTCAGAAATCTCTATACAACATATAGCGGACGCAGACATTCAAAACAATCTAAGACACTTACCCTGCCACTTGGAACCTCTTGTGTCATTGTAGAATCCAATCCCAGTATAGTCAACGGACCGAACGTAAGACAAAGAAGAACCCTAACCAGTTCTTCAGTGTTTCCTTCATATGTGAGCGGTCCGATGTTTATCTTCCCCTGCCTATCAATAATATGCAGATACCACTGATCCCTATATAAACTCAGGGAGGTAGAGTACACGCGATCCCCTTGGATGTAATGCATCAAAACATTGGGTGATTGAATTATAAAGACTCATATACATACCTTGGGAGTAGAGCATGAGATATGACTTACAGTCTATCCCTTCTGTCATGGTTTTGGTCGGACCTGTTGAGACGGACATCTCCGCCAATGCGAGAACATCTGGCCAGAAGATACTACTATCATCATAGGCACTGGATATTGGATGAGATTTGACAAGGACAATGTCGGGTTTTGCACACCATGGGCCTGCGATGGTGATTTCGTTACTCTTTCCTCCAATCCAATAGTGGTCAGGAGGAGAGAGGTGAGAAGAAAATCCCAGACATTCATACGCAGCAATAGCGATGGTATTGAAATAGTCAGCAATGTGCCTTTCACTCTCCAGACAACCTATGGCGTGAATACGGCCCTCATGAAAGATATGACTGTTGTTCTTGATAAAATCTTGGACGTTGAAGGATTGATCCAAAACAAAGATGCTTGACAAGAAGGAGATAGGAGCCTCAATCTGTTTCATGTCTGATTTGAGTTGCATATGAAGATCTGGAAGTACCATCCATGTTTGGTCGTCGTCCGGACGATAGCTATGAAACTTGGAGGTGAATATGTTGGAGCTGCCAAGAAATTGGAGGCCACTATAGCAAGTAATGTTAATTAATACTCGGTGGGCGTTATATGTCCAATCACTTACTGGTTATTTGGCGGTGGAGGGAGCACTGGTGGCAGAGTAGCCTCTTCATCAACGTACAATTTTTGATTTGCGGCCAAATGACTCTGGACAGAGAGCATGGTGTCCTCCCAAAACTCGTTGTATGGGTATGGGTATGGGACTAATGGAAATTCCAGAGCCATAATATACGTTGTATTGTTGTATGTAGTCTGTTATGAACGGAACTCCGGTCTGAAGGCAAACTCCGATCGATATCGATCGTTGCTCCTTGAGCACGCTATTGCTGAAATGTTGTAAGGCCCTTGCCTCTGGACGAAGAATTGTTGGATCAGCATCTCTTCAAACCTGGATTAACTGCACCATCATGAGATTGACTTCCCTCCATTTGAAAGTCCAAATTGTCCATATTGAGGCTTGACTCGTTTGAGACGGGTTCATCCTTTCCGTGTTGTAGGAAGGTGTTCGACCGACTTTTGAGCAAGGAGATGCCCATAGCTTTTGCACACCGCCAGTCCCCAAAAACACAACCGTCTGCATGTTCTCCGAGATCTAAAACACAATTAGCGAAGACAATTGAAGGAGAGCAAAACATTTGCCATATGCAGTGTTAGATGAGACCTCGATTTTATAACCTTCACCTTCCCAGGAAAATTTACGATGTGTAATAGGCATAGCCTTCAACTGGTTATAAGCTTCCCAAGCAGGTCCTCCTCTCAAACACCAATCAATGTCCCTCGCAATGTCTTGAGGCCTCACTTCATCGCAGTGCTTGTTTAACCCTACGTCATAGGCTAAATTCTTATATATCATGAGAAGACAAACGTGGTGGACAAGGAATGGGGCGAATAGCTTTTCATATGCACCGACTCCCATGTAGGTCACACCATCACAAGTAAATAGATGCCTCCCTAAGAACCACTCCAATAGTTTTCTAGCATGAGAGTGATTCTTGATAGCTGCTTTCATGGCTTCAGGAAGCGTGAGGCAAACATAATACCAATGGACCAGGCCACTGTACAACTCGAAATACAAGCAGAGATAAAAGATGGACAGAGCCCCACTCCATGTTAAAGGATCTGGCAGATGAGTCGCGATAGGAACTGAAACCTCCTTATTGGCATTGCTTTATAATCAATATCTATCAGACACTTACAGTCAGAAGGATTGACGAGATCCAGGATGTAGTACGTCAAAATGCTTGTCAAAAGCAAGTTGGATGCATCTTGATGTTCGGTATTGGTGACAGTGCATTTTCCAATGAAATCGTGGAAAATTCCGACGATTGAATTCTGAATAGTGGTAGTACAATAAAAGTGTCCGCCTTTACAAAGTGCAGGCTCTGGGCTGACAACTGCATGTGGAAGACCTGGTCGCATAATCCTGTAATACAGTCATGGAACATCGTTGATGCTGAATAACATGAAACTCACAAGGTAGTTCCTGGTACTAAGACCAAACGGGCTATATTCCATCGGTCATCATTCACCGCAGAAATGTCATATTCAGACGTGAACAACAATACGTTGGCAAAATCATCGAAAGAACCACTTTTAGGAGTAGCAACATACCAGATCTTACAACCTGTTACCACCTGTAGGAACATCTCAAAGCCATTGGAATCCATGCGCCGGTGGATGCGATGGCCCAACACATGTCAGGGACAGGAAAAAGTCTGTCATCGCCATAATAAGTGTGTCTACACATCCGCCTCCATGCAACTGTGTCTGTTGAGTATGGTAAATTAGGAAAGGCATCGTGAGAATCTGGGAGGTAAAGGCAATTCAAAGCCTTCGGTGGATCAGCTCGCATTGTGTCAAAGAGATCTAGTAGCATGCCCATCCTAAGCTTTCCAGGGCCTAAAATAGTGAAGTCTGCTTTGTTGTTAGTGGATGTCTGTACCCCAGGATGGAAGAGATTACTGTGCAAGGTAGTAGGTTCATCCAGAGCAAGGACACTTGCAAGTGTCTCCTCTGAGAACAACACATCGAGATGAGGCTCCTCAGTTATTATGATGCACGTGTTGGTTTCCAGAATGGACATGATCATGCTTGATCCAAGTTTTGTGTACTCTTTATGTGTTATGATTTTTACCAAACTCGATTCGGAATCTTTCATCACGCGTTCCATACATTTGAACCACTCCATGTCCTCTGGGAGCTATTGAAACAACATGAGAAAAGTTATGTTCTGTTCAACGGATACTCTTACGTGGAACATGGGAACATATTCATATGTGGCAGTTGTTGGTCTGCCCAGAATAGGTAGATTATACTTGGTTGATGTTTTTTTCAGAGGCCTATCTATGACAAAACTGATCTTCTCTCCGTCATCTACTTCAAAGTCCTGTTAAAAGCTGTATGTCAAAATTCTATAAGGATTTTGTAATGACATTCCCAGACCGTCTCCTCTATAGTCAAGTCAATTGTCATTTGCGCTCGGATGCTATTGCTTGGGCATCGGGGTTTATTATAGTCTTTGCTAACAGTTACCTTAGCCTGGTTTTTCGTTCTAGGTCTCAGAGTCAAAATCCCTTGAAATGTGTCAAATTAAGTGATGTTCTCCTTGAATCAACTTACTTGATGTATCAACTAAATTTAATCCTTGTTCTTCCTGTGACATGCTGTGATGTTTGTTGTTGTTTAATGTCATTGGAGGACTACTATCGTCATCTGAATTTCCACTGTCATTATCTGAGTTGCCTTCCCTCCTTGTGGGTTGGTCTTGTTCCTCTTGTGTCATGCTTCGACGTGATGTAGGCTTTTGTTTGCTGTGACGTAGTCTAGGCGGAGTACAACGTTCAGGCGACGAAGTAGCATGTGCCTCTACATGACGATAATCAAATCATAAATCATCCTCTAGTCATTATTTTTTTCTGGGACGACGCACCTGCTCGATCAGTTATAGCTCCAATTGAAGTGTCATGTCCTGAATCAAAAATATAAACATGAAAATATAAGAGCAAGTCTTCCTTTACAAGAAGAGACAATCAAAGTGAATATTGATCCATTTCTTGGTTGCTGATGGGGCGGTATCTATCAATTCTGGCAATGCTGTAGCCAATTCATCTAGGAAGATACTGCCCGTTGCTGTGTTGAAAATAACCCTCCATACAAGTCGTTCTGCCTTGTGGAGTTCCAGCGGACAAGCTACAGCACCCAAGATGGCCCACATCTGCGATAGATCAGGGTTAGGGTATCATCAGTTATCATGTTATAGACATACAAATACTGACATCAAGCAAGCTTTCTCTTCTGGCAATCTCTGAATACTCCTGTGGCAATAGCAAGAGCAAGGGCGATGTGGTTAATGCCAGGTCCAGCTGATTGTGGAAGTGTCTCGGGCGCCGTCCTGCTTGACTACGTTCTATCAAAAGATCAAGCGCTTTACGATCGGCGTCGCTTCCACTATGAGAGCAAAGTGCACTTGGGTGAATTCCATGATATTCAATTTCATATGAAGCCTACCTTTCAACAATCAATCACTATGAGAGCAAAGTGCACTTGGGTGAATTCCATGATATTCAATTTCATATGAAGCCTACCTTTCAACAATCAATTGTTCAACACCAAGTGCATCAGATGGAACAGAAAGGTTTCTCTGTGATGCAATGCTGTTACAAGCCAAAAAGACTCAAGAAGAAGAAAACGGACCCCCAGGATCAGACCAACGTGTATGGCAGCTACCGTGAGATTGATCAAGGTATTTATGATGTCTTTTTTCCCTTCATGATTAATCAATTCTGTGTACAGCACCAAGAGATGACTGGGAGATGTAGAAAAATGATTCGTTTCCAAGCCACGAGAGGCGTCATGAAGGGATTTTAGATGATCATCCAAACCTTGTGCAAATAGATTGATGATTTCCTGAAGGTCGTTCAACAATCCGAGAGGCTAACGGAAAATATCAGCAGCTTTTAAAAGGTTAAAGAGCCACTCACGGTCTTCTGATAGTATGGAACATCAACCATTAACACAGACGACAATGGCCTGAGAGGATTGCCAAGCATCATACTGTATATGTCCAACAACCTGTAGAGCTTGAGCGTCTTGAAACAAGCCTCTCGGACTTGCTTGACGCTAGCCATGGTCATCGTGGCCACATCTCCTAGCATATTCGCTCTAAACAGCGAGAGATTATCAATTGAGGAGGTCACATGTTGTGTATTTTCCAATTGACACATGAAGACAGCAAGGTTCTAGAAGAGAGATTGGCAGTGATACATTAGAAGGATTCAAAACCTACATGTACAGGTGTATTTGGCGCAAAGTAAGTCTCCAAGTTTGTTGTGGTAGATATTACATCTGTAAACCAATGATAGGAACTAAATTTTGTGTTTCCAACGCGCATGTGAGTCATTTTTAGGAACTAGATATTACATCTGTAAACCAATGATAGGAACTAAATTTTGTGTTTCCAACGCACATGTGAGTCATTTTTAGGAACTCAACACTGAAGAATGTGAAATAAATCAGATACTTAATCCAGATACTTATACATCTGAGAGCGATCCGTACCCAGAAATAACTTGTAGTTCCTACCAGCCACAATGAATGAGATAGAGCTCGTACTTTCAAAAAATTGAAAAGACACATTGAAACACTTGTCTGTTTGGCCAAGCGTCTCAGCCAATTGCAAATAGAAAGCGACACGTGCCCGACGTATTCGACCGAATAATCACAAAATTAGGATCAAAGAGGCAATGATAATTTTGAACGAACAAAAAAGCCACTACTAAAGTAGCGGGAATTGAGTATTTAGACGATCAATAGTCTTAGGGAGGCAAAATCTTGATTTCTGAAAAGAAAACAGAGACATGAAAAAAGAGAATATTTGTAGGCATTTTTGTAGGCATAACCGGTATCAATGCCAACCAACCAACACTGAACTACAAATCATGATCCATATTACTGTTGTCTCAAGGTATCATCACCAAGACTGAATCTGTTGTTGCATCAGGAGTGGACTTGCCTCAGCGTTTGATCATTGAGGCTTAACCTGTTGAATCGACAGTAGACTTCGGCGTCCATCGGGACCCTAAAGAAAGATGTTTGAGCAATAGAAGGCGACCAATCAATCAAGGACTGCATACTTGTCTGGGTCGGCTCCAACCCACATCTCTGAGATCTTCAAGGCTTCTTGATGTTTTCCCACTTTTTCCAGCCACAGACAGGCCATGGACTTAATGTCATTGTGATACCACATTCGGATCAATGCTTTACGATACACATGGAAGATGTGTGACACAAGGATGGCAGACTGGCCTCTCTGGTCCAGCTCTAGAGGATCACTTTCCTCCCACTTGAGGTAAGCTTTCCATCTTGCAAGGATTGAGCGCTCTAACACGTCGAGTATAGGGAGAGCAGGTAAAACGAGTTCTGGACGGTCCAGGAATGTAGGGGCAGGTGTGGGTATGAGTGTGCAAACGTGGTTTGACAGTTGATGAAAGGTCAGGAGGGCCTGCCTGTACGCCGGCCAGAGATTATTCATAACCTCCATTGCCTTGGTTCTATCCAGGCTGTCCTCGAAACTCTTGAGCTCTTGCCACAAGGATTTGACACCGTCAAAGGGAACCTGAACTGCGCGATGATAAACTTCCTTCAATGCATATATCTTTTGCTGGTTGTTTGATGAAAGATGCAAAAACTGAATGTAATTCATCCAAATAGGGCCACTATCCCTGTTGTGCCCAATATGGTGGATCACAAACTCGTATGCCTCACAAACCAGTTCCCATCGAGTGTTAACATGTCTATGGCCTAATTAGTACACAAGAGAAGATGTATAAATAGGGAAGAACACCTTACCTAACATATCTTAGGTAGAGTTCCCAGAAGGGTACTTCTGGTGATTTAGTGAGAAACCTTTTAAAGAGATCTTGTGCTTCGTCATACGTTGATGGGTCCTGTAGGAAATAAAAAACATAGCGGAATTGCGCAGAAGACTGAAAGAGAAAACAACTGTCAGATACGCAAAAGTAGGCACCTCAAGGCCACGCACGCTATTTGGATACTGTTCCAATAGCGCATCGAACGACACGCGTACTTTGCAAATATCACCCGATTCTTCTGCAAGACAAACCAGTCTCTTCCAGGAATCTGGATTGTGCGGACGTTGCTTCAATTCGACCGACAGTTTTTCATACTCCGTTGCAGTTGGCATGGCTTGCTGTGATTTATCTTCCATAGCGTCCATGTCTTGTGTCTGTTGCGTGTTGAAAATAGTTTTGAGCTTAGAACAAAGAACAAAAGAGACAAAGGGCAAATTGATAACTCCATATGGAACATGATAATATGAAATGAAAAACGATGTTATGAGCGAGTGATGCCAGAGGATGTCTCAAGAGAGTGTGTGTAGGGAACAATGTTTCTTCGGACAAGAGGACCTGTGGAGAGCTTGGGTGAGCCCAGGGAAAAGGAAAAACTTGGGTGAGCCCAGAGCGGGTAGAGGAGAGCTCTTGTGATACGCACATCCCTCTTTGGCAGTACTTTGTGAATCGTCTTCGTGGCTCATGGTGGCTGTGCAGACCCTCGACAAGTCGACTTGGGCACAGCCACCATGCCCATTGATAAGTGTCTTTATTTTGCTTTGTGTGGTTGGATCAATGAAAATGGTGAAGAGGCGGGAAGACAAAGGCAAAAATGTGGTTAAGGTTGAATGAGAAAATGGTAAAATGGGTACTGCGAACATTGGACGTTGATTCCGTCTTGGAACGTTTTGGAATGCAGAATTGTACTCCAGTTTCCACGTCGATCATCACCAATCATCATCTTTGCTAAAGGTATAAATTACCTTTCCCTCGTTGGGTCTTTGCTCTATGTAACCCAAACACGTCCCGATATCCAGTTCTCTGTCGGTTTGCTAGCTCAATCTGCCGGTAATCCTGGAATACAGCATCTTGCAGCAGGCAAACATATCGACATTTGCTATCACTTTATTCGCAATCATATTGCACGTGAAACTATCAAATCGATTATATTTCTACAAAGAGCATGATTGCTGACGTGTTCACTAAAGCTTTACTTCAGGACACGTTCAAACTCTTCCGTAATAAACTTGGTGTCCAACACCCTCAAGCATCATCAAGTGGGAGTGTCAAAGATATTGCTGACTAGCTACGAGTGTCATGAATTTGTCATTGAATACATAGTTCATTTGTAATTCTTACCTTATGATTTAACTATGATCCTCTGCAGTTAAGGTTCATATAGATAGCGCCAGACCAGTCATGCAAATGCGTAACCTACATGTATTGACAACTGGAGGCGAGAAGCAATGGCTAGCTACTACAAGTAATATACAGGGTGAGGAGGGAGGGTTGACGAAATGAAGTAAAGTACACGAATAAAATTCTGATAAAATTTTTGTGAGTGAGAGGCCATACGCAACCATAGATTCAAAGGACGAATGAGAGTTATCGCTCAACAACCACGCATATGACTTTCGTTCTTTTTCCTCGAAGCCTGCCTGGCTTCAAGAAGGTATCATATCAGGAAAAGCTCATAGTGAGTTTGGTCAACACTCACACGGACCTCTGGTTCTGCTCTCGCGCTCTGACCGCTTCTGCGAGGAAGACGAGGTAGGGACAATACATACCATATCAAGGACCACTGCTTTTCGAGATGGCAGAGGCCGAAGCTTTGGTCCAGGGATGGGTGTCTTATCGACATTCCTTTTAGCGACACGAGAAGAAGTCACAAACGTCAATGGTCGAGGCTTCCCCCGCGAACCTTCAGGGTGCTGTGTTGTATCTTCAATGCTGCTGTCACTTGCGAGGTGTGTGAGGGTACCACTTTGAGATGTAAGGTGATGAAACTTTGGACAACCTTGACCGGATCCAAGAACATCATCAGTATCTCGATATCAGTAACACTGGTGGTGCTGGTACCTTTACCAAGAGGTCTTGGCTTGGGACGAGCTTTTGACGCTTGTGGGGATGACTCAACTCTGGCATCCGATCTCTTTCCTTTCTTCTTCCGTGCTCTAGTCTTTACAGGTTCTTGCCTTTCCACTTCCCTTATCTTCTCCATCTGCTCTTGATACTCGTCCTCGGCTTTTTCATCCACATCCAGCTGCTGCCGCCTCTTCATCGCCCTCTTCATAACAATCATGTCAGCGGCACCCAGTTGAGAATCGTCCTGGACTCCTTTGTCCTCTTCTCCTTCATCTACAGGAAACATACACACGCCATAATTGGCACTCTCTCGCAAGATTTTAACAGCATCTCTCATCTGACTCTTGTCTAGATCCATGTCCTGCATAATCAATTGCACACCGACTTCGGGAACCAGGATACATTGTAGGAACTTGCTTGTTGTCAGAGGAGATACCAAGTCGGGATCAATCGAAGTAAGTGGGAACAAGTTGTACAATATTTGGTAGATAATGATCAATCCCATTTCACTGTAGCTACAGATAGGCTTACCACGGATGTATTCAACGAAAGAAATAAAGCACTCGCTATCCAGGTTGCATCTTTTCAAAGTTGGCAAATTGTCTGCAAACCCCTGCAACGGCCCTTGTCCCCTTCACTCTCACCTCTTCTAATGCTTCTTTCCAAAAAACACATTGCGCTCTGGGCCAGCTATCTCCACTATCCAACATATCAGAATCTACCCCACCATTGTCCTCAATAATAGCACGTAACGCGCCCTTCATTTTCCGCACACGTTTGCCGACCTCAGACCAATTGATCGCCTTGGGCCAGCCTTTGCGCTCAGCTTCTGGCAGCATCTGACTCTCAAAGCGGTGACGTTGGCAAACATCAATATAAACGGTAAAAGGCGCTGTTCATCCAAAGTGATTCCCTGGCCGGGGCTCAGGGCATGACTGTTTTGCTGCAGTATCCAGTAAACGCTTGAGCTGAGCAGTAGGCTCAGAAGGGAGAGGTGTGTCGCAATAAGGACAAAGAGTTTTGGGGTCAATTTCTAGTGTCACAATCAGAAGAGAGGATGGTGTATATAGATAGGTTCAATGTACCTTGATCTGCATCCTGTTCATCTGGGTCATTCTTCTCATCTGGGTCATCCTTCTTCAATTTTTTCGAGACTGACTCTTCATAAGTTCCCGAGGAGGAACATTTGAGATCGGATGGTCCAGCCATTAATGATGACGATCCAATGCTACTCAATACCTGGGGGCTTAAAGGGAACGGTTGAGCTCTTGTTCCATCTTTCTTCTGAGGTTCGGGTAGCTCAGAATTATGTCGTCGCCAAACCTTCATTTCTGTTGACTTTATCTTCTTCAGGACGAGTGCTGGAGTTTTAGTCATAACTATCTTTTCAGAGAAGTCGATCACACGAGAGTCGTGTTGTTAGTATGTGACATTGTCACACAACCATCCTCTTTCAGTTCTGACTGCGTAAAGGCAACTACTGAGCGTTTTTGGAGGCCTCTGCGTGCCAAGAAGTCCTCTGATTGTCACATCACCCCTCTCCCTCTTCTTCAGCCAGATGCCATTCTCGGCATGTTGCCATGATCTGGCAGTTTCCGTGTTGCAAACAGTAGGGCTCATGTCTCAGACATTCTGGGTAGCCTTCTTCTTAGTCATCCTTCTCCTTCTCCTTTGGCTGCACAGGTGAGCACACAGTTGCTCTCTCACGTTACAGATCTTGTCTCACTGCAAGTACTGTCAACATACAGTTCTTGCACATCACTTCTTGTATTTTATTATTCTTTAGTCTAGCATTTGCTAAATGCTATACTTGTGTTTGATTTCCACCCCTGGCGCACGTGCACTCTCCGTCTTCGTGGCTCATGGTGGCTGTGCAGACCCTTGACAAGTCAACTTGGGCACAGCCACCATGTCCATTGATAAGTGTCTTTATTTTGCTTTGTGTGTGGTCAGATCAATGAGCATGGTGGCTGTGCATACCCTCAACAAGTTGACTTGGGCACAGCCACACCATGCCCATTGATAAGTCTCTTTATCGTAAACAACCAACTACACAAAGCAAAGTAGAGCCAAACAAAGTGGGGCAGCCACGCGAAATGTTGTCAAATTTGTTCTTCTCCATCACGCTCATCGTTAAATTTGAGCTTGTTTCGTTAAACTTTGTGCTGTGTTGCAATTGTTTCCATGGTAGGTCGACGGTAGTATAACTGAGATGCAGAGATGTGCGCAGCTTAGTTCTTCCTCTCTTCCCCTGAGCTCTGGGTTCACCCAAGTTCTTCCCTTTCCCTGGAGTTACTCCAGCTCTCCACAGGTCCTCTGAGCTTGTCCAAAGCCTTTGCCTCCAGGTATTATCCAGGGATTTCATGTAGTGAGTCTGCAAATTCTTACTCATGCTGAGCTTGTCCAAAGCCTTTGCCTCCAGGTATTATCCAGGGATTTCATGTAGTGAGTCTGCAAATTCTTACTCATGCACGATAGATTCGCTCACGTTCAAACTGTTATCATATCTCGCTACAACTCTGGGCTCACTCCCCTCCTACTCATAATCGCTTGCAGACGTGCCTGCGTATCCTTCAATTCACTACGCCTGGCAGCTGCAGCGCCGTTCTTCAACTTTGACTTCAGAATACAAATAACTGGCCAGCAGTTGTTGTATTCCTTCAATTTCGGCCAGTTCTTATCCTTCACCATCTGTTGCAACAAATGAGGTTCCCTCTGCTGGCGAGTGACATCCATGCGGGATATGGTCCACAGCCTTTTCAAAGTCATGATGCAGACATGGCAAGATGCCTTGGCGAGACGCATTGCTCAGGAGGATGCTTTAGCTGGGAGTAAGTTTGACACCGGTCAGTACCAGCAGATTCATGTATTTCCTGATTATTGATGATTCCTCATAGGGGCACATTTCTTGCCCAGTCTTGTTGGAGTGGCGGTGTTTCTACAGGTGGTGATACTCATGGTTGCTGTTTGCCACATCACTCTCCACCTTCCTCGTCGAGGCACATACTGGTTATTCCAAATGTGCGAAAAGCTTTTGGACATTGTCATGGAAGCTCTCCCTCATGCGTTGACCGCTCTGGGTTTGCACTTTTACAAAACGTTCCCTCATGACATTCGTGTTGCGATCAAGACTTTGCGCCTGGAAGGGAAATCTGAGGTATATGCGGCCTGCCCAGCATGTCACTCGATTTACAGAGCAATCAAGGGCAAGAGTGGCGAAGACGATGGAAAGGATATATATGATGACATTCCGGTGTATCCAGAGCGTTGTAGTGCCAGGCGTCATGGCAAGAAGTGTAAGGAGCTGCTTGTTCGCCCAAAATCTGTTGGGCAACTGAATCTCACTATATACGTCCCCATACGGCCCTATGTTGTTTTCGACTTCAAAGATTGGTTCGCAGGTTTACTGTCCCGACACGGTTACGAGAAAAAGATGGACCAAGCTTGGGAGAAGATGCGCGCTTCCGAAGGTGGGAAAATAACAGATATCTTTCAGGGCTCTGCAATTCGGGAGTTCATGGGGCCCGATGGCAAAACTCACTTTAGTCTCTCTGGCGACATGAACGCTGGTCGTTATCTATTTTTGATCGGAGTGGATTTCTTCAATCTGCTGGGCAATAAGCAAGCTGGAAAGAAGATCTCTGTTGGAATGATTTCCGTTGCATGTCTTAATCTACTTATAGAAGAACGGCATAAGCCCAAGAATCTCTACATTCAGCTGATTTCTGGTCCACACGAGCCTTCCGTGGAGGTGGACGGTATCAACCCCTACCTGAAACCAATCGTTGACGCCTTCCTTGCATTTTGGGAAGGTGTTTGGTTTAGCCAGACTGCAGACTATCTCTATGGGCAGTTGATTTTTTGTGCCATTATCCTCGTTGTCTGTGACCTCCCGATGGCGTGGAAAGTTGGAGGCTTTACTACAATCAACCACAAATTGTTCTGTTCCCAATGCAAATGCTGCAGGTCTTTTCATTCCTACAATAATTTTGAACACGACGTTTGGGTTTTGCGTATCAATGCTGACTGTAGGCGAAAGGCGGAGAAATACATATCTGCTCCCTCTACAGAAGCTGCCAAAAAATTGGTAGAAAAATATGGTATACGATGGACCGAACTTCTCAGGTTGCTCTATTACAAGCCATCGTCCTATCTTGTCGTCGATCCCATGCATAACTTGTTTCTTGGTCTCATCAAGGAGCATTTTTGGAGCATTCTTGGTTACAACCCCGAAGGTAAAATCCCATGCATAACTTGTTTCTTGGTCTCATCAAGGAGCATTTTTGGAGCATTCTTGGTTACAACCCCGAAGGTAAAAAGAGTAGACGGAAAGAAGTTGTTCCACATAAAGCATTAATTGTAAAGATACCATTCACTTTTGATAACCCTGAGCTGCAGGCAAAATCATCTATGAAAGCTGTGTGGTCACTCCTTCGTTGGCTATCAGAACATATGGAATTCAGCGACAAGGATACTGTGTTTGAAAGTGCGGTGAAAAAATGGGCTAAAATTGCTTTACTGGCCTTGGTTTACGTCGCCAGAGGTCTTCAATGTGGTTTGAAAGTGCGGTGAAAAAATGGGCTAAAATTGCTTTACTGGCCTTGGTTTACGTCGCCAGAGGTCTTCAATGTGAAATGCGATCTGCCGTGAAGAGACTTACAAGAGAGGAGTACTCACGAGCTATCATAACTTGGGCACGTGCTGACATTTTTCTTATTGAATGCAACTACCATCCTTTCACAGAGAATGAAACAAGTCAAAACCAACACATATATAGAACCTGGAAATGTGTTAACAGACGAAGAGATGCATAGCATCAGAGATGATATGGATTATATCGTAAAGCCCTCCTGGGTAACTTCAGTTCCTCTTCTGTCAGGATTGAAACTCAAGGCCAATGAATGGTGCACACTCGGTTGCTTAAATTTGCTGATCTCCTTGGTTCGGAAATGGTCAGATACGGAACGTGCGGAATTGCTGCATCTTACCATGCTACTCATGACCGCAATTACCTTGGCAACCTCTCAAGTCACCAGTGAAGCACACTCCATACTATACATAAATCGCATGGTTGAATATCGGCGAGAACTCCAGAGAATATTTCCGTTCTATGAGTGTGTCCCTAATCACCACATGGCTTTTCACATTCCAGAGTTCATAAAGCTCTATGGTCCTGTCCATGGGTGGTGGGCCTTCCCATTTGAACGCGCAATCGGTCAGTTGCAATGGCTTTCAACCAATTATAAGAAATGTAAATCCTCTGCCTATTCTAGGTTGAGCTGATTCTGACTTGAGAAAACTAGATGAATATGAAGAAACGATACTTCGATCCTGGCATAAAGCTGCCAACTTGAGAGGCCTATTTTTCAAGGAAAGTTGTCCACGGGTTGTTAAGGAGTGCCTCAAATTCTTTCAAGTTCTAGTTCAACCTCAAGCTCGTGGCATACTTGCAACCGAGCATGATGACGCAGCTACCTTTCAGGATTTGGAAAATGAGGTCCAGTCTTTCAATGAGGATTTAGGCGTCAAAGGGAAAACTGCTTCCATCTCCCTTGAAAGTATAGATGCAATCAAATGTGCTGACCCGCATGCACTCGTCCCATCGGATGCAATCACACAATCTCAAGTTTGGCACCATGGTCTATCTTTCACAACTCAGACGAGGCACCGTGGCAACAGCTCCGTAACATTACATGGTACACCTGCTCCGTTTACCATTAAACAGATCATCGAGTTTCCCAAAGTGTCTCGAGAGAGTAGGCATTTACAAGGAGTCTGGATTGTCGGGGTACATCATCAGCCGTCTGATATCCCCCACAACCCGTACCAGGAGTATCCTGAGCTTGGAGCGAGCATCTGGAGCACTCGGACACATTCACAACTCAAAGCGGCGCCAGTCGCTGAGATTGAAGCCCATTGCGCAAGGTTCGAGTGGGATGAAATCATGGTAGTTGTTTCATTGAAACGTGTACGTGTTAGCAATCTCCGTCGTTTCGAAGCAGAGGTAATGGTTCATTAGTCTTGCAACGCTTGAAAAACTTCAAGAAAAAAATTTTGTTTGTGAAATGTGATATGACAAGGGGAACGTTGTGCAAGCATTGTTTTTTTTTACACTTTTACTTATTTCTGAATTTTTCAAATGCGCAATTTGCAGTTACCCTGCTGCATTCCCTTCCTCTCCAAAGCACAAAGCATTAATTTCGATCAATATTTTCTAATAGATGCAATACAACGTACGCAAATCTTCGATCAGGAAGATTTTGCACATGTCCGGCCATTCCAACGCTGGATGCTTAATTTTGTCCTCACATATACATGCGCTGGTATGACAGAGTTAGTTGATTGTTGACTTTTTCTCCTGTATCTGGGATATACTTTTCTTTCTTGGTTAAAATGAAATGTATGTATCCATCATAACCATGTCAATATCGGAGCTAAAATTTTTCCATGTTTTAAGTTTTGTTGAACACTTTTGGGCAGAAACGTGACCCGGTCACCAATCCTTGGGCACTTGTGACGATGTATTGGCTCCCTTACTCACTGATACACACCTATTCTACATTAGTTGTGTCGTGCCATGGCTTATTTCAAGGACTATGATGAGTTTTCTGCTCCTCTTAAAGGGCTTGATGATGAGAAGCGTTAATGGAGGTTGATGGTCGGTCTTTATTACATTAAAATTTATACAGAGGTCTTGTCTGAAAAGTTCCATCACATAACGTGCTTGTTCTTCATGAGGACAAGTAGTATTATCCATCGTGTGGGCCCATTGTCGCTCCAGTCAAAGTGGAAATGGACGGTGGAAGAGAAAGATGCCAGAAACACGGTTTTCTATGTTACGACTAACGAGCACATTCTTTCAGATGCGTTATACTGCTTACGTCCTATCTAGAGAACGCGAAATACTTGTTGACGGCATCCTACTTGTAGTCGACCTTGTTGAGGGGGTCAGTGAATATCATTCGTACTTGACGGCCTATCTGGATGTTGATGTGTTTGCAGTTAACGGTCACCACAATGAGTCCATTATTTGCTACGCTCTACAAGAGGGAGTAAAAATCACACTTGTCATGAACAAAATCACATTAAGGTCACTATCTAGGAGATTAACCATCAGGTTAGTGTTGTGTGCACCATCGACCCAGACCAAGAAGTGCAGTTGAGCCCTGAAAATAGAAATGTTGCCTTTGCAAGCACAGATGAACTGTTGCTTTACACTTTGTTCCAGGGTTGAGCTTCAGCATCGGTTTTTGCTGTGATATTGGTGTCTAGATATCTGCGTCAAAAGAGAAATGGTTGACATATGATTGCCGCCGGTTAAATTTTAATTCATCATCATTGCCTTTGTGTTCGCCTGGGTGCCTCGTGGCCGTCATCCAAATTCTCTCAAAAAGAGAAACAGAAAGAAACTAGAATGGGTACCCTCTATCCGTCTTGCATCCCATGCCTGCAGATCGACCCAACAAGTCTTGCGCCCGGGATCTGTGCCTCTCTCTTCCCTGTAGCGCTGCTGCTCGAACTCGGAAAAAGAAGACGTTGATCATCCCTAAGGGGGAGCTTTTTTTCTCAGATGAAGAATCAGATTTCAAGGATGTCAAAAGTCAGACGGTATAATAGTTTCTCTTCTTCAACGCTCTTGACCTCATCATGAGCTCACAGGCAACCTTGCCAGAGGTCGGAACCAGGAACCATGACTCTCAGTATATCGACTGTTTCTCAGAAAGGACACAGCCCGGAAATGCCGTCGAAATGGAACGTTCTCGAGCAGCTAAGAAATTTGAGGAGGACAAAAATCAAGTAAGGTTCTTATTATCGGCATCCCTCTTCTTTTTGAAAAACAATCTCAGGAGATTTCTCAGCTAAATTCTCTGTTGAATTGTGCAAAGGAAGAAGTTTCGGTGCTCCAGAAGCAAAGAGATGAAGCTTTGCTCATTTGTGTCTTCTTATAAACGAGATTTCATTGTAACTGTTGATCCGCCAAGATCGCGACACTCTCAGAGCCCAATTTCTGAATGAGCAAAATCGACTCGCGGTGACCACGGATGAACTTACAGCTGTCACAGCTGAGAGGGATCGTCTGGCACCAGTATGATGTTGTATTTGATCCCTCACATTCCGCATTGAATAACAATCACCGTAGATTGTTTCGAAACTACGGGAGATTGCCATCTGTCCTATCTGCTATAAGCCGATCACAGGTCTATTACTGCAAGTCAAAACCATTATCTATTTTGTCATTTTGTTTACTTTACCGCGCAGTCTTTACTGCGGTCACACACTCTGTTCAGAATGTGGTCTCAAGTGGTGGGGTGAAAAGTTCTTCCAATCATGCCCAGTGTGTCGAGCCAGTTCACCCCTTCCTGATCCTCTTCATATAAGAAATTTGGAAGAGGTATTTGCAATGGTGGAAACTTGATCTTGTATTATAGACGCATTAGAAAACTGAAAGCCATTGGAATATGATAATTCTTCTAGACTCTGAACATACAGAAATAAATTGTCTTTTTATCTTTTTCCTTTTGTATAGGTAGAGAGTAATGGATATCTATGTTGCTGAATTTAATGGCATGAGAATGAGAATGAATATTTTATTCCCAACTACGTTACATAAGAGATAAAGGCAATCAAGAGAAGTTGCTTACCCATGGGCATTATGTAAATCCAGTGTGTCTGACTCCTTGCAACCACACCACCACACAAGCTACCTCGAGTTCTGGGTTCACCCAAACTTGCTTTTTTCCCTTGAGGTTTGGGTTCACCAAGCTTGCCTGTTTTCTCCCTGAGCTCTCTGGTTCTCTATTTATCTTTCTCTCTGCTACTCTGCTTTTCTCACAGACTTCTTGCTGAAAATTCTTTCTGTCCATTAGCCCAATATTTGGCAAAGCAACTTTTGGTCGTAGTATACAGCAGCCTCATCGCCACGTGGGAGCAAGTCCTGTCGCTCTTGTACAAGTTCATTCACATGATAAATCCAACTTTGACAGCTTGGACACCACTTCCAGGGCACTGTCAATATTTCTGCGTCTCCTGTTCCCCAAATTGCAAGCCGCCAACTCTTTAATTGCTGATTGATCCAGCCAGTTCTTTCATTTGGGAAAGCCTGCGCATGAGACATTGATTTTCACATTGTCAATCACTTAGCAGAACAGGCAATGTTCCAAAGGGGGTGAGCGTGGTTTGAAGGCGATGAGCGTGCTGTTTGCAAGTTTGTAGTCGAAAGACAATCATATGACACCCTCAAACAAAGAATCAGAGTTTGGAATCTTGAGACAATTCGTCCTTTGAGCTCACTTCATCTTGCTCCGAATCATCGTCAATGCATGGAACGCACACTATGAGCGACTTGCAGCTTCCCTCTTCTATCAACACTGTATGCCCTTTCATTCTAACATCTTGATGCATGCTCTAACGTTCCATCTCTTCTAGGTCACTGCCCCGCATAGTTCTGATTTTGCTCAGCCTGCCCATGGAGACGACATCAGAGGCGGTGCTCCCGATGATAACCAACATGACAAAGATGATGACAACTACCTGTTGAATACAGTCAGGAGACTTGAAGAAGAAGTGGAAGAGCTACGGGACCAGATGAATGGACTCTGTACTCCTGCTCGGAGGAAGGTACTAGTTCCCAGGACATCCCCCTTCAAGATCCCTCAGACACATGTCAATCGCACCGACTATCACAATACCAATATGCGCATTGTTAGAGCGGAGATGAAATTTGTTTTAGGTACCGAGAAAGATGTCGACTTCTTCAAGGTTGTCAATGAGCGGCCAGAGCTTCTCACGTCTGTTGTCAACGTAGCGAATTTCGCCATGGATGACACTGCTCTGGGACCAAACATCGACGAACCCCAAATCTGGATTCATTCCCCTCAGAATATATGGAATTTTGAACTTGCCGACCAGTTTGCAGCACATGTCATAGAAAAGTATCCCCATAGGAATCTGGATCCTACATGGGTCGCTCAACACTTCATCGCCCGTCTGGACACCCTGAGAAAGGCCTACAATAAACGGCGACCTCGAGAGAATGAGGATGCGGACAGTGCTGAAGTTTGGTTCAGCAAAGAATTTCAGAGAAGCTGCAAGGTTAAGCGTAGGAGGAGGAGACAGACAGAGGTATGTATCTCACATGAGTACAGATTCAAGTCGCTGATCATCTGGCAGCTGTATTACTCTCGGAAAGCCATTTGCGAAGAAATGATAGATGTTTTGGGCTGGGACATCTTGTTCCATATGATGGAGCTGCTCGGTGTGGATGGTCAAAGCTCAGACGAGTCTGATGGTGAGCCCTACGAGTACAGGGCAAAAATACAAACGTGGCGCAGTTCTCGTGTCACAAGCCTCCTCCGCTTCATCGATAGCCACAGGACTACAACAAACTCATATGGAAACCCGCGCGCTGGCACCAGACCACGAGTCCGACGTATCAGCAACAATGATCATACATCGCGGTCGTTGAGCGACATTGTGGCTTGCCTTCCTCTCAACTTCTACAGTGATACCTGGTTTCAAAGCCTTGCCACACAATTGCAAGTCACCCTCAATCCTCAACCTGAGATTCAGCTGCCTCATATTTGGTGAAATAGTTCGGCATAGTCTATTTGTACGCTTGTAATTCAACTTGACTATCTATCATATTGCAAAGTTTCAGTTTGTAGCCTCGTAGTGTGTGGCGGTGCTGTGTGGCGGTGCTGGCGCTCGACAAGTCGACTCGTGCACAGCCACGATCACGATCGCGTATGCACGTGTCTTGCAAAGTCGTCACCTCAACTTCAGCATACTCTATTGTAGGCTGGTAATTCAACTTGACCGTCTCCCATATTGCAAAGTTTCGGCTGCAGCCTCGTAGTCCTGTATGTGATGTTACCGTGATCTCTTTTCTTTGTTTCTTTGTGCTAAAAACAACAACACTCAAGTGAACTCGACATGTCTTCCTTTTCTGAAGAATCAATCTTCAGCCTCAATTACCGCATCTCTAGGCCTCCAATGAAGCCTCAAAAAGTAAGATGTATCCACATGGCTCCATCATTATATCTGGTGAGTCAACTAACATGCGTACTAATTATAATTACTCCACGAAAGTGTCCGCTTCGTTTACTAAAAGTCCACAGATGATACCGTTTTGATCTTTTTGTACATAGTCTTTTGAATTTGTATTTTTGGTACGCGATGGAAGAATGTACATACTTCAAGGTTGCGATGTTTGGCTCTGCAGTTAGAGGGTGTTTTGTCACTCTCCTGAATCAGTCATGCTCAACCTTCTGATTGAAGCATCCCCAGATACCGGTCTTTCTCCGGACTACGTTGTTGTCAGTCCAGCTTCAGTTGACTCTCAGGTGCGGACCTAGTTCTAGGTGTTGAAATGGCTTTGACGGGAGAGGTGGCATGCTTTGGCCGAGGTTGAAATGAAGCGATAGAGACCGTCAGGGGTCAACGTCCAATGTTTGCGGTAAGATTGGCATAAGAAAGTGTCCGCTTCATTTACTGAAAGTCCACAGATGATACCGTTTTGATCTTTTTGTACATAATCTTTTGAATTTGTATTTTTGGTACGCGACAGAAGAATGTACATACTTCAAGGTTGCGATGTTTGGCTCTGCAGTTAGAGGGCGTTTTGTCGCTCTCCTGAATCTCCAG
Source organism: Macrolepiota albuminosa (assembly GCA_027475525.1). Classification (NCBI taxonomy): domain Eukaryota; kingdom Fungi; phylum Basidiomycota; class Agaricomycetes; order Agaricales; family Agaricaceae; genus Macrolepiota; species Macrolepiota albuminosa. Next base: position 201,168 of record JAMWFC010000107.1, read on the forward strand.
CCCCCGCCACGCATCCCAATGTACATTCATTATCACTCTCCTTCCAGAAATGAAAGTTTGCAGAGTCAGACAGAGGACGGGCAGAGATCGACTGTCTGGGCACATGAGGCAATTGCGCAGTACCTGGAAGACAAAGGAACCAAGACTGACACTGATACAATGTGCTCTGTGCACATTGAGACAGAGACAGAGATGGAGCCTTCTTCAGCTTCCTCCACTACCTCTTTGACAGCATCAGTGTCTCTACTAGACAACTATATGCTTACACTAAGAACTCAGCCCTCCCTGCCTCCCAGTGGTTCTCCAGACTGTGATATTACATGTTTTAGTTGTCTTCCCTGCATGTCTGCATGTTCCATTTGCCACCATGGAGGGTGAGAGAGGGCATTTGGTCCTCTCTGAGGAGCCATGGGGCAGCTGATGATCGGATGAGGGAGGGGGTGATGGGGGGGAGAATGTGGATGTTGTAATGGCCAATTGCAGCTGTGCAAAATGTTTTCGACGCTCCGTTCGTCATCATGGAGGGTGAGAGAGGGCATTTGGTCCTCTCTGAGGAGCCCTAGGGCAGCTGATGATCGGATGAGGGAGGGGGTGATGGGGGAGAGGATGTGGACGTTGTAATGGCCAATCGCAGCTGGCTTTTGGTCTAAAGTCTGCACCTTATATCTTTAACCTCTTTGCAGAAGCCCTGCATTGGGTCATCCAACGTCACATTCCGGCTTCTCTTCGCCACTATCTTGACGACTTTCTCCTATTGTTCTCTCTGCTACTGCCTCCTTCACTGTCTAGAGCTGCAGTTGAATGGGTTTCAAGCCTCGGGAGGGAGCTGGGGCTTGCCTTCCAGGACTCCAAGACAGTTTGGCCATCCACCAGGCTTGAATTTCTTGGCCTAGAAATTGACTCTGAGGCTATGGAAGCACATCTGCCTATGGACAAGTTATCCTATTTAATAGGACTCTTAGATGTTTGGTCATCTAAACAGAGGTGCTCCCTCCTTGAGCTACAATAATTCACGGGTTTCCTTCAGTTTACTTCACAAGTTATTCCCCAATCCTGGACATTCCTACGTCAGTTGTTTGATTTCCTGAGTTTCTTCAATTCTCCATTTGCAGTATGCCACATCCCTAAATCTGCAGCAGCCGACATTCGCTGGTGGTGAACGTTTGGTTCTCGCTGGAATGGTGTCATGCTGATATCTCCATCACGCACTTCTGTGTCAGTGTATACTGATGCAAGTGGATGCAAAGGCCTTGGAGGAGTCATTTCATCTCAATGGTTCTCTGCACGGGTTCCTCGGTGATTTCAAAGCTGGGATATTCAGTTTAAGGAAATCTTTTCTGTTTTTCATGCAATCCTATGCTGGGGGGACACATGGGCCAGTCAGCACATCATATTCTTCTGTGACAACTCTGCTGTAGTGGCATGGCTCAACTCTGGAACGGCAAACTCAGTCCAGAGCATGCAGGTCTTAAGAACCATCACAATGCTCGCAGCTTGTCTCAATTTTACCTTTTCTTCTGTTTGTATTCCAACCAAAGAGAATGCGCTCGCTGACGCTGCTTCCCGCTTTCAGTACAACAAGTTGTTCCAGCTTGCTCCAGACCTTCCCTGCAAACCCTCATCTCGGAAATCCCACCTCATTGGTATGAAGCGCATGCTAACCTCTCGTCTAGAGCAGCCTTCTACTTGTGGCATGGGCTGGCCGCTAGCACCAGAAAGACCTATTCAACTGGACAGAAGTCGTATATCGACTTCTGCCATCTCAACCCTGGTATGCTCAGCGAGCCAGGCCGCTATCTCCCTGCCACAGATCAGGCCATTATTGAGTGGGTGTGTTCACTCAGCGATCAGGCCCTCCAGCCCAAACCTATTAAAGGCTACCTCTATGTGCAGGCAATGGGCGTCACACAGTCTCTCGATAAGGTTTCTATGTCAGCTCCTCGATGCAAGGGAAAGCGAGAGTAAGTGAGAGTAAGGAAGAGGAATTGGACAAGGAGCAGCTTGAGGAGTAGGGTCCCTTGATAGTGTGGTGTGGTTTGTGAGTATCCAAGTGATTGCAAGCAAATATATATATTATTTGGTCACCCTAGCTCTCTCGCACGGATCCCGAGAGGGAAACTGCACTCAAGCCATGAAAGGAGCGAACTGAAGAGATGGAGGCTCGAAATTGTACGTGTGAGAAGTGGCCAAGTGGAGGCGTGAAGAGAGACTTAGAATCCGTTCCCGAGGAATGTCGATGTATAACTTATATGCATCGCTACGCCAACAACCGAGGAGTTGTATTTCATGTTCAGTATAGCCCACTGCAGCAGCAGCAGTGGCTGCACCTCGGCGGAAGCTATGGCCTGAGAACCGTAAAGGGTCAACATCGCAATCTAGGAGCCATTGCTTGAGCATTGAGATGAAAGTATCCTGGGAAAGTGGGGAACCATCTGGGTTTGTGAAGAGTGGGGTGTCATGTGGCTTCTGGTCAACTGAGAAGAGGTTGCGGAGAGCTGAGACTGGGCAAGTGGTCGAATTGAGAGGGGCTCTTGCTAGCAGGATGGAGACACCCTTTCGGAATGGATCCGTTTTTGATGCGGGGAGGTCAATTCTGACATGGGAAGGGGATTTGAAGGAAGGCAGGAATGTGATGCATCCACAAGTGAGGTGAGACACAGGGCTAAACTTCTCACCTCGGCCAAGTGTGAATTATCCACAGCGAAGAAATCCTGCCCAGGGCAGTTTTGAACGCCGTGTCAAAGGAAGCTTCAAAGGGGTTCGAGATATCGCCTGCTACTGATGTGAGTCTCTGGAGGATTTCAAGTGTGATGGGTTGTTTGGGGTTGCGCTCACACTCGCCGTGATAGCGTTTAACACCCCGGATGACTCTATGCACCGTCTCAGATTCACAGGCATCAAATGGGAGGCCTTTGTTGACGTGGAGGGAACGAACGGCAGAGACACACGTGAGGAGGCAGCAGACATCTTCGAAACAATCAGTGCGGGACACGCCATGGAAGGCAACACTTGACTTTGGCCTGGGGTTGTTGAAGTGGCATGAGAAGAGGACAATGGTGAGGTGGGCGCAGGTGTTGGATGCGGCAGCGGTGATAGCGGGTGCGAGGAAGTGGGGGGGATCAAGAGAGAAGATTGTGGTGAGGAGAAGGGCATGGTCTGCACATAAAGTAGTCCTGGTCCTCCTCGTCCTTCTCTTGGCTCTGCGATGTTGGGTTGGACGTGTGCAAATTGAAAGAGAACCCTCGACTCCGCAGGTCCTTCCAGACCTTTCCTATCTTGGAATGTAAACCGGCTCAGGGACTTTGGTAGGCGTAGGTCCGTGCTCGTCGCGTTGACATGCACAAAATATGGATCTAGAATGAGTATGTGATTGCTGATAGTTGGGTGTAGCAGATGTGGCAGCATGCGAGAACACACATGACATCTGTTTGCTGGCACTTGCACATTTTTCATTCTTGCACCATGTACATGTTCTTACCAATTACCACCTTGCTTAGGCCCTTTTTGAGGAAGACTTGGCCAGATTTAGAGCAAGGAGAGACAGAGGAAGTGAGGCATGCTATCTACTTGCATTGGAAGGAAAGATTCAGCCAACTGCTGGGTTTGGTGAGCAATCTACCTCATAACCTATCTCTCTTTTTGAACTTCCACCAGTCTGTAGCCACAATAGGGTTGGTACTATTGCTACCACCCTTTCACAAGTTTCAATTATCCACAGATTTTATCTTGGGGCAATGGCAATTCCTCAAGGGACCATTGCACAGTTTTTGCTACTCTTCTCCTTTTCCTGTGCGGTTTGTGTACTTATCTCAACCCTCCACCTGTCTGGGATGAACTATCCGCAATTTTCCATGAGTTTTCTGCCTGCTATTTTGATCATTAATGTTAGTTCTGAAAATCAAGGAATACTATGGAAGCCCATTCGGAGTGACTATATTTATTCCGACGATTTTGACTTATGTAGCCTATGGTGCTTTTTTCTTTGCCATCCTTATCAATACCCTCTTTGGATAATCCCCCTTGCCCCTGTTCCTCGTTATTGGCGTTTCGGTGGCTGACCCATGTATTAGCGAGACTGTCTACGTTCACAACCTATCAATTAAGTCCTTGTATCCCCATTCTTCTGGTATTGAAGTTTTTTCTCTTTTGCTGTTTTTATAGTTCATACATCTCACCCTCCCCCCTTCATCTCTATGCTTCTTCTTGATCCAGCCGATCTTGGACAGAACTATGAGGCCGTCATCCACGTCAGCTCACAGTCTGGCAAGGGTGGCATTGCATATCTTATCAAACAACACCTACACCTCAGCCTGCCACATGAATTCCAGATTGCGTTTTATCAAGTCATCCAGGAAATTTCGGATCGCGAGACACAAGAAGTGACTGTAGACGACATCACCATGGCTTTCAAGCAAACATTTCAAGATTTTGACTTTCAGGTGTTGATTCTGACATCACAGGTTCTGGTCTTTGTGCCGTTCTCAGTGCAGTTAACAGGGCAATCGGCAACCGTGTTCTTTCTGAGTTGAAGCTCAGTGTTGGTTTCAACACATGTTCTGGACAGGCAGACGTTTCAACTGCCATTGTCAATTCCTTGGGTCTGCTGCTACCTAGACGTTTCCGATCATCCTTCTTTGAAGTTGTCCAGAGGCACACACGAGACCATGGCAGGGAAATCTCGTATGACGCAGTCACGGAACTTTTCAAGAAATCATACGGCCTCCAGATCGATACCACTTCGAGCAAGATTGTTTTGGCGTCTCACAGGCTTGAACAATTGAGCGAGGATCGTCGACAGATTACTGGAGGATTCATTGTTTCCGGCGGGGTAGGAGGCTTCATGAACAGGAAAGATACAGAGGATAGTGGGTGAATTGTGATGGGCATGATGAAGGTTCTGGTATTGGGAGACAAGCACCTTCTTTTGAAGATACAGAGGATAGTGGGTGAATTGTGATGGGCATGATGAAGGTTCTGGTATTGGGAGACAAGCACCTTCTTTTGTCATTACTATTGCATTTAATGTACAATATATTGTTGCCTATCACTACATTAGCTGTATGCGAGTGTACCAGACCAATGAGGAAGAAGATCAGTGTGCGCTTGTCGTGTGATCAGCGCCACGCTCATCGACGCGACAGTGTTTCTAATTGATCTTTCTTGAGAAATATTTAAAGAATTTCTAATCAGTCTTTTTTTAGAAATACATCATGTTTTTACAATTTATTTTTCTAAAACAACACAAAGAAAGTTTATTGAAAAACATTTGATAAAAAAATTACAAAGATAACTTTAGAAAAACCAAAAGATACATGTGCCATATTTTTCAAGAAACAGTCTAGAAACACAATTTGTGTTCCCCACGTATTTCTTGAGAAATAGAGAAAGAAAATTTTTAAAAATAGCTCAAGAAACACACAAAAAACACAATAAGTGTTTTTTTTACTATTTCTCAATTTATACTTTTAGTTTTTCCAGAGAAACACTTGTTGGAAGTCACATGACCTGTTTCTAACGGATGTTTCTCCAGAAATCTCCGCCATGCCCCGAAGTGTCAGCTGGGAGTAATATTCTTTGTTGGAAAAGAAGGGCGATATACTGGTGATGGAGTGCATGTTGTTGTAGGTGAACTCAGCATGCCAGTCATCTTGCAAGTAGTTGACATATAGCTAGAAGTACTGCTTGAGGGATTGGCTAACTCTTTTGGTTTGGCCATTGATTTCTAGGTGGTAGGCAGTAGAGAAGTTAGTCTTTACTTCAAGGGCTTTATATAGGGAGGTCCAGAACTTGGACACCAGGAGCAGGCCACAGTTGGTGACTATGTCATCTAGGAGTCCATGTTTGGTGAAAATGTGCTCAAGAAATAGCCATGCAAAGTCTGGGGCAGTGTTTGTGGTATGGCAGAGTAGGAAGATGCCCTGTTTGGTTAGTTTGCACACAATAATGAGGATGGCATCAAACTCTTCTGATTCTGGGAGTTCAACAATGTGATCCATGAATATGGAGGACCAAGGGCATCATTTGATTGGCAAGGGTTTTAGCAGTCCATAGGGCCAGTATCAGAAGACCTTGGCCTGGAGGCAGGGCTCACATGATCAAATGTAGCAGGTCACATCCTTCTTCAATCCTGGCCAGAAGTAAGTTTAAAAGACAAGCTGAAGGATCTTATATATTATGGGTGTCTCCAGAGCTTGTGATCATGATGCTGGCAGAAAATGTCAAATCAAAGTTGTGTGTGATCTGGGATGTAGATGCAGCCATTCCAGAGGAGGAGTTTTTTGTTGGAGGACAAGGAGAACGTGAGACCTAGGTCAATTACATCAAGGAGGTTGCAGGGGTTGTGATTAGTAAAGTACTTGTCTTGGAGGGCCATGGCAGATCTGGCTCAAGTTTTCTTTGTTGTTTAATATCAGTACAGCATTCAAATGTTCAGAAGAGATCACCACACAATGGTTGAACACATTTTGTTCTGCCTCAAATGACTTCTTGGAGTAGATGTTGGGTTGCTGAATAAGTGCATCAGGTTTGGTTCTGAGTCGTCCCAGGTGGTACTGGATCATAAAGTTGTATTCTGAGGGAATTTTGGACCACTGGGCTGCCACCAACTGAGTTGCTTGGTCATGGTGAAGTACTGGAAGTTGTTTTGATCCAAGTAGACCTGCATCTGATGCTGGGCCCCTTCAAAATAGGCTCACCACTGCTTGAAGGCCTTGACAATGGCAAGGAGTTCCTTGTTGTAGATGTTGTAGTTGAGCTCAGCATTGATCATGGACCAGGTGTAGAAGGCAACTGGCCAGGGTTCCCTACTATCAGGTTCTATCTGCAAAAGAATCCTGGCAATGGCATAGTCAGAGGCATTGCACTCCAGGATAATTGGGAGAGTAGAGTCATAGTGCCAGAGTACAGGGGTGGCTGTGAAGGCCTCCTTGAGCAGATTAAAGATGCTCTGGCACTTACTATCCTAGTTCTATGCAATGTCCTTATATATGAGCCAGTTGAGGGGTTTTGTGATGCTAGAGTAGTTGTCTATGAATCTCTAATAGAAGTTAGCAAAACACAGGAACAACTGTACTTCCTTGACACTCTGGAGTTGTGGCCAGTTGATGATGGCTTTAACCATGTGAGGGTCTATGCAGACACTGTTTAAAGACATGATAACACTGAAATACTCAACTTTCTTGGTGTGGAACAAACACTTCTTGAGCTTGGCTTGGAGGTTATGCTCCTGAAGGTGTTCCAGAACTTGCCAGACATGCTTCTGGTGATCTTTCTTTGAGTTGGAGTAGATGAGAATGTTGTCCAGGTCAATAACAAAGACATTGCTTATGTTGTAGAAGATGTTGTTTATGAAGTATTGGAACGTGGCAGGAGAGTTAGTCATTCTGCAAGGCATTACAAGATACTCAAACAGACCATACTACATGCAGAACACAGTTTTCCACTCATATCCCAGGGCGATGTGGACATTGTTGTAACTAGAGCAGAGGTCAATCTTTGTGTAGACCTTGGTGCTGTGGAGTTGGTCAACCAGATTGCTAATGAGCAGAAGTGGATAGCAGTTCTTCTTGATGATCTTATTAAGTCCTCTGTAGTCAACACAGAGTCAGAGTGACCTGTCCTTCTTCTTGGCAAATACATAGAACCAGAGCTCTGGCAGTGGAGGCTAAGGGGCAGATGAAGCCTTTTCCAAGCATTTTGTTGAGATAGTCTTTGAGAGTGCGGAGTTCAACTTCTGACATGTTGTACACTTTGCCAAAGGGCAGGGAGGCCCCTTCTTCAAGGTCAATCATATGGTTGTAGAGGCAGTAAGGGGAAATCTCCTTGGCATCTCTTTCAGAGAACATGTCAGCAAATTCATGGTACTCCAGAGAAACTACTTCTTGTAGGATCTGCTCCTCAGTCTTTCTTTTCAGGGGAATAATATCTGTCTATAGATGTTTTTCCAGGACAGAGGGCAAGATGTGTAGCTGGAATGTGGGGGTCTCCTCTTGCATGAGGCAGGTGAAGGGGGTGGCCCCAATAATCTTGATATTGAGCACCTCCAGGTTGATTGGAGATATTGGTCTGCAAGTCAGAACAGGAGTGGCATATATTTGAGACTAGTTTGGATAACTTGGCCCCTTGTACTTGCTTTGAAGAATGTTGGGGATTTGATTGGGGATCTTGCAGACCTAGGTGAGTATTGGGGGTGTGGCCAAAGATGTCTGGCTGGGGGGCATGGGATTTGTTCTGGATATTGGAGATTTGGGTATTGGCTCACTTTTGAGGGCCTAGAGGTGTACAGTGGTTGTCAGGTGGGCCTTGAGCCCTGAAAACATCATGGTAAGCATTCTCCAGTCAATGTTGGAGTTCATGTCCTGTAGCCAGAGTAGTCCGAATGCCAGCAGGGTCGAGTCATGAAGTTACATGACTAGGAAGTCTGACATGAACTCAAAGCTATTGTTCAGGGTCACATGACCCAAGTGAGACCTTTTGATGGGGCTGGAGGAGAAAGGAGTGCTGTTGAGCCATTGCAGGTTCAGAGGTTGTTTAAGACGGTCATGGAAGAGGTTGAGGGCATCACTGATGAAGGCTCCAGTGGCTCCGCTATTAATGAAGGCCAGTAGGGGTCCCAAGGCACCGTTCAACCTGGCATTGATGACAAAGAATTATGATGAGCAAGACTAGAGCCTAGGGAATCACGTGGCTTTATTTGGGAGGTCCTTCAGGGTCAGATTGGGGCTTGGGAGGTTGAGGATGTCAAAGGGAAACTATTTGTTATTGGTTGTTGGCTCCTGATTCAAGCAGAGAGTGAGGTGTTACTAGTCAATGTAAGGATTAGTGTCCCAGAGCCAGGGGAGCTCCAGGATCAGAGGTGAAGAGAGGTGGAGTTTGGTTATCAGCATCAAAAGAGTGTGAGTCTGTCTGTTGGCAAAGGTAACAGGCACATGCACAAAGCAAGTTATATCCCCAGCTGCAGGGGTGTCTCCAATGAAGAGGCAGAGTCAGATGGAGACCAGGAGTTTTTGAGCTAGTTCCAGAGCAAAGAAAGACCATGCTTTGTTGATGAAGTTGTCTGTGATGCCACTGTTGACAAGAGTGTTGAGGGGATCTCTGGAAGGGGTAATGTGGATTTTCAAGAGAAGGAAGTGCAAGAAGTGGGAGGGTAGATAAGCCATGAGGATGTTCTGTGTGAGTGCTATTGCATGAAGGTGAGAGACTGAAAGAAAGATTGAAGTGAGACTTAGAGAGCCGGAAAACTGAGGAGAGTAAGAAGATAAATTGAATAGAGGTTACAAGACAGACAAGAGAGGATAGAGATAGAAATTATAGCAATATCAAGACTACCGAGATGGGTTACTGGCTGCGAGCTAAATACTCCAGATGGTTAAGGTCTGGGTCATCCGGATGAGTTCTAGGTGTGGGTCCTATATGTTGTATTGTCCAGATATGGGTGTGGTGCCGGGGGTTGATTAGAGCAATTTATAGTGGCCCAGGGGTGCTACTGAGGACCCCCCACATGCTCTTGGTGTGAGGCTGCTGGCCTGGTAGGTGGCTTGTTTGACCTTGTATGGAATTCAGCTAACATCTCGTAGTGCATGATGTGCGCTCATTGGGGGGTGTTGTGCATCTTTGAGGAACCAGTAGCAGGGTCTCGCAAGAATACATCAATGTGTGCATCCTGCCACTTTCAACATGAGAGGTGTTCTGTGGGATTTGGAGGGCACAGTGTACAGCAGAGGAGCAGGAATGAGACAAGGAGTGGGTCATGGAGTGGCTCTGGAAGGGTCAGGGCATGCAGACAAGAGTTGGGAGGGGTTCAGGAAGTGCAGCACCATCAGGGGGCCAGGGACAGGAGAGGGGAGGTTCCATGTGCCGGCGTACTTGTGTGAAGAGTTGTCCCATTGTTTGTTTGTTATTGTCATCATTGTTGTCATCATCGTCGGACAAGAAGCAGGAGAGGCGGCAGGGGGCCAAGGGAAAAAGGAAGGCATCCCCTGAACTGGCAGATGGGAATCAGCAGCCTCTGGTCCGATGCCAGCATAGGTCCTTTGGGGTCCGGGAAGTTTGGAGTTGTGGGTTCCTCAGCCCTGGACCCAGGGCAATCCATGCCCTATCCATGCCCGGGCTGTTGTCTGAGTTTAGCACTGGACTGGCCATGGTGTGTCAACATCAGCTTGAGGAGGTGGGTGTTTGGGAGCACCAATTGTTGGTACAGTTGTGAGAGACATATGCAGAGTTGCAAAGGGAGAGGAGGCTTTGGGAAGATGCACAATTGGAGAGGGGGAAGCTTCTCTGGGCCTGGGAGGTATTGAAGGCAGAGGTGGCTGGTCTCAGGGCTCGGCTGGAGCAAGGGGATGGGCAGGTGCCTGGGGCCGAGGCACAGGAGACAAGGGAGTGGGAGTTGTGGGATCTGCTCAGGAGGGTGGAGAGGGCACAGGTGAGCCTAGTTTGCCAGAGGAGTTGGTTAGTGGAGAGTATGGCGGCTGCTCAGGAGGAAGCAATGTGTGAGTAGCTTTCCCTATCCTCTGGGCTTTTATTGACTGCACAGGCTGGGCATGGGAGCACTGCCTCCTGTTGGACGGGGGGCCTCAGCCTACACCCTCATTTCTCAGAGGTTGGCATCAGGGGTGGATCCTGCCTCAGGCGAGGTCATCCAGGGGGTTGGCCAACTGGGGCGGCTCCTTGCTGTCCACCAAAGGTGAAACCCCATAGTTCTGGAGACTTGGGTGGAGGTAGCAGTGGATACAGGGGAGCCCCTTCTCTTATATGACAACAGGGTGGCGGTGGTGGTGGTGGCAATGGAGGCAGCAGCAGCAGCAGCAGCGGGGTCAGGAGTGAGTGGATTGGCTGGGTTGGAGGATGCGGGGACTCCAGCAGTGGTAGGGGAGGGGTTTAGCGGGACCCTGGCATTGTAGGTTTCTTGGTCCGGGGGTCCACCTGGTCTCCCTATTTCTTGTAGTTGTATGCTATAATGTATGCTAGCCTGTATATACCTCTTCAGTGTCAGGTTCCGCTGACGACGGGGGCCTCCAGGGGCAAGTGGGTCCTTACTAGGCGGACTCGAAGTCTACGGAGAGTCTCCGGTTGAGTTCCGGAGTTTTGGGTGGGGCATGGGGTGGTTACGAAGCGCCAGAGTTCGTAGGAAGAGGTGGAGCAGGATCCTGGGCTAAGTCCAGAGTACAGAGCGGGAATGGGCAGAGCCTTGCTAGGGTGGAGGCGAGGAGGGGTGATCGGAAAAAGAGACTGAGACCGGGAGACTGAGACTGGAACCGGGAGACTAAGTTAGAATTGAAGTGAGACTTTTAGAGGGCCGAGAGACTTGAGAGAGTAAGACAGATAGATTGAGATAAGTACGAAGTAGACAAGAGAGTATAGAGACAAGTTTATAGCAATATCAAGACTACCATAACAGTTTACTGGCTACCAGCTATATACCTTTGGTGGTTAAGGTCCGGGGCGTCTGGGTAAGTTCCAGGGCTAGGTTTCGTGTGTCCAGTCCTGTGCGCTGTATTGTCCCGGTTGAGTCCTGTGCGGCGTATTGTCCGGGTGCAGGTGTGGCGCCGGGGGATCGGTCGGGCCCCATTGGTTGGTACAGGGTGGACAGCCGGGCGATCGACGGGGCCCGGGGTACAGGGTGCGGGCGCCGGGGTGGGTCCCCTGACTGGGTGGGCGCCCGCGTGAGTCATGAGGGCCCCGGGGTGCGGGCGAGGAGTCGGGGCACGTCGGGGTTCACGTGGTGTGTTGGGGTGGCGGGCCGGGGTGACGGGGTGATGAGTCGTGACATCACCCCCCCTGTAGCTCCGAGACCCTCGAGGCAGTGGTGGCTGTGCAGCTTTGGCATGGGACCCAAAGTCGAAGCGCGAAGCGTGATGCCATCAGTTTGAGGCCTAGAAAAAGACAAAATTTTTTTTTGCCACTCCCCATTTGTCATGTCACGTCCTTCTACGCCCCTCCGCTCCCCTACCCCCCCTCCTGCTGGAGATGACACCCTGTCGTCCTGGCAGGAGTACGATCGGCACTGGGGGGAGTATGATCGGCAGCGGAATTGCCAGTGGATTAGTAAAATGGCCCGTGAGTGTCCGACGTCATTACCTGTCCTTATTGTTCAATTGTCGCAGGCTCCGTGGGTTCCGGTTCTCGTCCAGCTGCCAGGTCTTCATCTCTGGGCGGCCCTTCGATCCCTCCTGTGGTGGCCGGGCCATCCGGGGCACTGCAGGGGTCTCCCTCCTGTCCTCCTGGGTCGTCGTCTCGGTCCGACCGCCCATCTCTCGGGATAGGGGAGGTGTGGCCTGTCCCGGAGGCGCAGCGTGTCCCTCAAGATCAGGTGACGCCGGAGCAATTCGCGGCTGCACAGGGGCGTTTCCGTGGGGACCCAGCGTGCAGGTGGTGCGAGGCTGCAGTGAGTGTCGTCCGGGGTTGTCCGGAGTTCTCCTGACTTCTCGTAGTGCATAATGTGTGCGTGCAGGGGGGTGACCTGTGAGTTTGAGGAGCCGGTGGTGGGGGCGCGTTGAGACACCTCAATGTGCGCGGCTTGCCGTTTGTGTCATGAGCGGTGTTTGGTGGGGCTGGCTTGGAGGGCGCGGTGCATGGCGCAGGAGCAGGGTTGGGGGGAAGAGTGGGTGTTGGAGCGACTGCGGAGGGTTCAGGGGACTCGTACGAGGACAAGGGCGAGGGGTCCATTGACGGGTGCCATGCCATCCAGGGGCCAAGGAGGAGAGGGGGCCCCAGTGCGTTGGCGTCGCGCCAAGTGTCCGGCTGTGATGCGCTCGTCGGATGACGAGCTGGAGGCGCCCCGCTGGGACAAGGGCAAGCGACGAGCCTCGCCTGAGCATTCGGATGAGGACGAGCAACCCCCCACTTGTCGCCAGAGAAGGTCCTCTGGGTCCCCAATTGCGGGTCCCTCGAGGTCTGGTGGGGAGGTGCCCCTGCCTGACATGGACCGACCCAATCCTGACGCCGCTCCCGAGCCTGAGGTTGAGCCTGATGTCGGGAGTGTGGCATTGTACCGCCACCGGCTGGAGGACTCAGAAATCCGGGAGCATCGTCTGACAGCGAGGCTCCGGGAGACATACTCGGAGGTTCAGCGGGAGAGGAGGCTTCAGGAGGACTTGCAGGCCGAGCGGAAGGTGGAGAGGGAGTTGGCGACCCGGGCTTGAGTGGCACTGGAGGAGGAGGTCACAGCCTTGTGGGCTCGACTGGAGCAAGGGGATGGTTGTTTGCTGGGGGCCGAGGCGCAGGAGACGAGGGCGGCGGAGTTACGGGAGCTGTTGGGAAGGGTAGAGGGGGTGCAGGCGAGCTTGGTCCATCAGAGGGGTTGGCTGGTAGGGAGCATGGCTGCTGCCCGGGGCGAGGCGATGCATAAGTGGGCAGCCTCTCCCTCCGGGCCCCCGACTAACTGCTTCGGGCTGGGCACGGGAGCATCGGCTCCTGTTAGATGGTGGCACCTCGGTGCACGCCTCCATCTTCCAGGGGCTGTCCTCGGTGTCTGGTCTGGTCCCTGGCGAGGTGATGCAGTGTGTCAGTCACCTGGGGCGCCTGCTGACGGCCCACCAGAGGCGGAACCCCGTGGTCCCTGGGACCTGGGTGGAAGTAGCGGTGGATGCTGGAGAGGGTGGCGGCGGTGGTGGCGGCTATGGAGGCGGCAGTGGCGGCAGAGTCAGGAGTGAGCGCTTTGGGAGTCCCTGGGGAGTCGGGCCCGTCGATGATGGGGGGTTCCAGTGGGGCATCGGGGGTGTCAGGAGCGTCGGGGTCAGGGGTGTAGACTTTCTTGGTCCCGAAGTCATTATTTTCTTGTCTGTTGTCCTATAATGTAGTTTTTAGCTTGTATATACTGGCGACTTTAAGCACGTAATGCAGGGAGATAGAAGAGAGAGAGAGAAACAAGGAACTTATTGGTGGGAGTTGAATCCCTGGTACTTCCAGAGGCAGGGGTTACGCCCTTGCAGCCATCTGTGGGACTCTCACCCTCGGGGGGGTCGGGGCTTGTCCAGGTGGGTCTCGTGAAAGTGTCGGAGCTTGCCGGGGGCATTCTTCAGGTTTGCCCGGGGCTCCCAGGTGTCGTCTTCTGGTCCATAGCCGGCCCACCGCACGAGGTAGTTCAGTCGTCCTCGGATCACTCGTGAGTCAAGGATGTGGTCGACTTTATAATGATACTCGTTGTCCACCTCGAAGGGCGGGGGTTGGCCAGGGCGTTGCCCAGGAAAGGGCTTCAGGTCGTGCTTTTCAAGGAGTCAAACGTGGAACACGGAGTGGAGCCCTCGTAATCCCGGAGGGAGGTCCAGGCGGTAGGCGTGCAAGGATACCTTCCGGGTTATCTTGAAGGGGCCGAAACGCTTGTGATCGAGCTTCACTGACGGTTGTCTTGTCCGGAGGTTGCATCGGTTGAGCCAAATGAGAGTACCGGAGCTCCAGTTGGGGGTGGTCTCTCGTCGGGAGTTGGCGTGCTTGGAATAGGCCTGGTTGGCGATGTCAATTTTGTTCCGGAGGAATTCGTGGAGGGCCTGGAGGTCCTGGGCAACCTTGTGGGCGGCATGAGCGGGAATATTTCGGAGGGACAGGGTTAGTTGGGGGTGGTACCCCTTATTAGCAAAGAAGGGGAATATCCCCGTGGCGGAGTGGGGGGTGTTGTTGTAGGTGAACAAGGCGAGGGGAAGTTCGGTGTGCCAGTCGTTTTGGAGGTAGTTCATGTAGATCCGGAGGTACTGTTCCAGGGTCTGATTGACCCGTTCGGTTTGTCCGTTGGTTTCCAGGTGGTATGCGGTAGAGAGGTTGACGCAGACACTGAGGGCCTTGCAGAGGGACGTCCAGAATTTGGAAATGAAGAGGGGACCCGGTCGGAGACGACGTTGTGGGAGAGTCTGTGCTCCGAGAACACGTGTTCCAGGAAGAGCCAGACGAAACTCGGGGCGTCGTTGGTGGTGTGACAGGGAATAAAGATGGCTTGCTTCGTGAGTTGGCACACGATGACGAGGACAGCATCGAAGCCTTCCGACTCTGGGAGTTCAATGATGTGGTCCATGGAGATGGACGACCACGGGCGTCTCCCGATGGGCAGGGGCTTGTGGCGGGGAACTTTGGCCCAGAGGCACGGTTCGCAGGCTCGGACGTATCGGGTGACATCCTTCTTTATCCCTGGCCAAAAGTAAGTATGTGAGACAAGCTGGAGGGTCTTACGTATCCCCGGGTGTCCCCAGAGCTTATGGTCGTGGTGCTGTCGGAGGATGTCAAGGCGGATGTTCTTGTGATCCGGGGCGTAGATACGGCCATTGCGGAGGAGTAGTTTGCCGTCGAGAGAAAGGGTGAAAGAGGGGTCGGGAGGGGGTTCGTTGGCGGAGGGGTTCCAGGGTTCATACCGGGTGAAATAGTCATCTCGAGGTGATTCCCGGATCTGTTTCAGGATTTCTTCCTCGTTCAAGATCAGTACTGCATTCAAATGTTTGGGGGGGATTACCATGCAATGGTTGAAGGTGTTTTGCTCCGTCTCAAAGGACTTCTTGGGATAGACGTCCGGACGTCGAGTTAGGGCGTCGGGTTTGGCTCCAAGTCGTCCGGGGTGGTAGTGGATGGTAAAGTCGTATTCGGATAGAACTTCAGACCACCGAGCCTGTCTTCGGCTGAGAAGTTTGGTGGTCGTGAAGTACTGAAGGTTGTTGTGGTCCGAGTACACTTGGATCCGGTGGGGGGTCCCTTCGAGGTAGGCTCGCCATTGCTTGAAGGCTTCAATGATCGCGAGGAGTTCCTTGACATAGATGTCATAGTTGAGCTCGGCCGGGATCATAGATCGGGTATAGAAAGCCACGGGTCGGAGTTCCTGGTTGTCCGGTCCCATCTGCAAGAGGATACCTGCGATAGCGTAGTCGGAGGCGTCGCACTCCAGGACAACTGGGAGGGCGGGGTCGTAGTGCCGGAGGATTGGGGCTGAAGTGAAAGCTTCCTTGAGTAAGGTGAACGCACTTTGGCACTTACTGTCCCACCTCCAGGGGGTGTCCTTCCTGGTTAACTGGTTGAGGAATTTGGTGATAGCGGAGTAGTTGTCGATGAAGCGTTGGTAGAAGTTTGCGAACCCGAGGAAGGATTGCACTTCCCTGACGTTCTTCGGAGGCGGCCAATTGAGGATTGCTTCGACCTTTGCAGGGTCCATGTGAACTCCGTCTGGGGTGACGATGACGCCGAGGTATTCGACTTCTGTAGTGTGGAATGAGCACTTCTCCGGTTTCGCATGTAGGTTGTAGCTTCAGAGTCGTTCGAGAACTTGTCGGACGTGGACTCGGTGTTTGTCGAGGGAGTCCGAATAGATCAGGATATCGTCCAGGTAGACAATGACGAAGACGTCGTTCATGTCGTGGAAGATGTCGTTCATAAAGTACTGGAAGGTCGCGGGGGAGTTAGTCATTCTGAATGGCATTACCAGATACTCAAAGAGGCCGTAACAGGTGTGGAAGGCCGTTTTCCATTCATGTCCCGGGGCAATCCGGACGTTGTTGTAGCCGGATCGGAGGTCAATCTTTGAGTAAACCTTGGCTTTGCTGAGTCGGTTGACAAGGTCTCCAATGAAGGGTAGGGGATACCGGTTCTTCTTGGTGATTTTGTTCAAGCCCCGGTAGTTGACGCAGAGGCGCAGAGATCCATCTTTCTTCTTGGCGAAGAGGACTGGTGCTCCGGCAGCGGAGATTGAAGCGTGGATAAACCCCTTTCCCAGCATGTCGTCGAGGTAATCCTTGAGTGCACGGAGCTTGGCCTCGGACATGTTGTAGACTTTGCCAAGTAGGGGATTCGTGCCATCCTTGAGGTCGATCTTGTGGCCGTATGGCTGATGCGGGGGGAGGTCCTTGGCGCTACCTTCGGAGAAGACGTCAGCAAACTCGTAATACTCTGGGGGAACAACTTCGGTGAGGAGTTGGTCTTCAGTCTTAGCGCCGGGGCCGGTGTTTTCGGCCCAGAGGTGTTCCTTGGGTAGCGTCGGGAATACCTGGAGTTGGTAGGCCGGGGTGCCGTCCTGGAGGATTCACGCAAAGGGGGTGCAGCCGATGATTTTGATGTCCGGGGTTCCGGATGAGTCAGGGGGGTCGTCGTCGGGTTTGGAGCCAGGCCTGGGGGGTCGGTGGTTCCGGGCAGGGTAGTGAGGTCCCTTGTAACAATTTTGAGGGACGTTGAGGGGGAACTTGATGGGTTCCCTCTGGGGAGTTTCGGGGTGTCCTGGGTCTTCCAGGGCCTGCAGGTAGAGGTGGATGGCGGCGGCGAGGTGGGCCTCCGGGTTAGGGAAGATGATGGTGAAATCTTCCCAGCGGATGTCGGGGTTCACCTCTTGGAGCCAAGGGAGGCCTAGGACAATGGAGGTTGTTTTGGAGAGTCGTGTGACCAGGAAGTTGGCCGGGAACGTCAGGTTGTTGTCGAGCGTTATGGTGGTAGAGTGCCCCTTCATGATAAGTCCGGCAGTGGCGTCGTTCCCATCGAAAAGCCGGAGCCTGAGGGGTTTGTCGAGCTGGATGTGGGGGAGAGCGAGGCGGTCGCTGATGAACATTCTGGTGGCTCTGCTATCGACGAGGGCGGGGAGACGTTCAGTGGCGGCGCCGAGGCGGACATGGATCACGAAGGAGCAGGTGGTCCAGGAGCGGAGGCTGGGGGGATCCTCTCAGGGGCGGGGGTTTGAAGGGGATTGCTTCTTGGGTTGCATCTTGGTCGAGAGCAAGCGTGAGGGTCCTCCAGTCGATTCGGGGGTTGGTGGCATGCAGCCATGGGAGTCCGAGGACAAGAGGGGTGGCGGCGTGGAGCCTGGTGACCAGGAGCCGGAGTGTCTGATGATGGCCGGAGGCGAAGGTCACGGGCATTTGTACGAAGTGGATGATGTCACCGGCGGAGGAGGAGTTGCCGTTGAAGAGTCGGAGATGGATGGGGGTTGAGGAGCAAGGGCCGCCCAGGCTTCGTCGATGAAGTTGTCAGTGGCGCCGCTGTCAACAAGGGTGTTGACGGGTTCTGGTGAGGAGGCGAGGGTAGTACAAAGGAGGAGGGACTGTGGGGAGTGCGAAGGGAGGTGGGTCAGGAGGGTGTCCGAGAATTGTTGGGCTGTGGCGCAAAGATGGGAAACCGGGGCGGAGAAGACGTTAGGGTCTGGACCGCGATTCAGAATGTCTTCTGTTTCTAAATTGCTGGGTCGTTTTCCATAAATTGGAAGTCGCAGTCTTCCCCGTTGATGGTCCAGACGGCCCGACCCATGGTCTGGCGTTTTGGACAGCTGCCGATGAAGTGTCCAGGTTTCCCGCAGAGGAGGCAGGTGCCTTTCCGGCGTCGCTGTTCCTGAACGTCTTCAGGAACATTGATCCAGGGGCAGTCGGGGTTCCTGACTCGGTTTGCACGAAGAGCTTCCTCCTCATCGCTTTTGGGGTGTTCATCGGCTGGAACGTCGGGGTCATCAGGGTCTCCGGGGAGGGGGTCGGGGATGTTGTTGACGTCAGCTGCATTGAGGGCGGCTGGTGGTCGTGGTGCTGGGGCGCAGGGTGGTCCAGGAGGCCCCCGCCCTGGAGTCGGGCGCAAGGTTGGGTCTTGCAGTACCTGGCTGGGGACTCCGGAGTGGTTAGCTCTCCAGGAAGGTCCTCCCGGAGGGGCCCAATGGCCTTGAGATCCGGAGTACTCGTTGCAATCTTCCCAGTACCTCTGGTCGATCTGAGTCACCAGTACCTTGTAGCCGTTGTATGTTGCCTGCTTGGGTGCGAGGTGGAGGACGTCCTTGATTTGCTGAGGGAGTGCTCGCTGAAGGGCAAACCGGAGGGCATTGTAGTTCCAGCCCGTTTCGTAGGCCTCCTTCTTGAATCGGACGATGAAGGTGGCAAAGCACTCCTCGGACCTTATTCGGAGGTTGAAGAGGTTTTCCTCGGCTTCCGCGATAGTGTCAAAGATGCTGAAGCAGCCAGAGAATTCCTGCACGAAGGCCGTCCACTGGAACAGTACGGGGTTGTTGGGATCGAACCAGAGGAGGGCCGTGTAGTGATCGAAGGCCAGCCCCTGCAGGTATGAGGTGGCGAATGTGATGCGGGATCCTTCGAGCTAAAACGTGACGGGTTTGGCTTGGAACATGTTAAGGCATTGCATCAGGAAGGTTTGCCATTTCTGGGGGTCACGTCTGTGGAAGGGTTCAGGCTTTTGTATGTCGAGCTTACCTTCCTGGGTGAGGGTGTCCCGGGTATCGTCCTGCGGGTTCGGGGGGCGCAGGGGAGGAGTGGCATGGTAGTAGTAGTAGTAGTGGTTCCCTCCTCCCTGCTGAGGTGAAAAGGCCCCAGCGGCGGCGCCCCATCCTCCGGGAGGCCCTCCGTCTGGCGGGCGTCCTCCGGGGGGCTGTCCATGCCCTCCAGGTGGGGGTCCGGGGGCCCAATGGGAGTTGGGGGGCTCCCATGAGGGCGGTGGGGGGCCGCCAGTTCCAAGGGGGGTCATCCAGGGGGGGGAGGGGGAGATGGGGATGGATGGGGGTAGTGAGGTTGACCGTAAGGGGGTCGAGGTGGTCCTGGGTTGGGGCCATATGGGGGTCGGGGGGGCTCATGGTCAGGGAAGGCCCTGGATCCAAAAAGGGGCCAGAGTGGGGCTAGCTGTGGTCGGATGTCATCATGTGGTCCTGGGGTGCAGGTCCAGGTGAGGTGGGCGTTCACGGTTAAATTCAGGGGCAGTAGCGGGAGGGGGGTTCCCGGGATTGTTGGGGGGAAGTCCCAGGTTCTGAGGTTCGTCGATGTACGAGAGGGTGTTGTCCGAGGTGTCGTCGCCCTCAGGGCGGGGTTTACCTTCTGGGGGCAGGGGTTTGCCCTTGGCCGCCTGTGCCCACGTGTTGAAGGTGCTGAGCACGGAGTAGGCTTGGGGGCGGGCAGAGAGCCTGATGGTGTGGGCGGCGGGCTGGTCAAAAAGGCCCCCAGTCGAGTTTAGGGACCGTAGGGTGGTGGAGGCAGCGTTGAGCTCCTCCTGTCATCGTTGGTCTCGTGGCGGGGAGTTCCCTCGGGTACCTGAGCGGGGCTCGTCCCTCTGGACGTGGAATAAGCAGGCCAGGTCCAGGGGGTCCTCGAAGCGGCGGGGGTTGGGGCTGGTGTGGATTTCGTCTATCAAGCTCTGGAGTTCGTCCCGGAGCGTCAGGTCCACTTGCAGCGTTCTTTTGGTGTTGTCGGGGAGGGTCCCTTTTAGGAATTGGTCATAGAAGCAGAGGAGGCGATTGGCCCATTCTTCCGGCGTGCCCTGGAGGTCGTGGTTGCTGAGGGTGACCAAGAGGGCGCACGTGCGTCGGGCGAACTCCTCGGGGGAGGTGCAGAGTGCACGCAGCACTTCGTCTCGCTGTCGGAGATACTCCTCTGTTCGTCGCTCCAGGGGGGAGGTTGGAGGGCAGGCCAGCGGGGCCACCATGGGGCATGGCCGATTCTGGGGCAGTTCGGGGTTTCTGTATTTGAGGGGGGTGGTTGGGGTTGGGCGGCCTGCAGCCAGGGTGCGAATGGCCCTCTGCTGGCTGGAGGTAGAGTCACGTATAGAACACAGTTTTCCGCTCATGTCCCGAGGCAATGTGGATGTTGTTGTAGCCAGAGTGGAGGTCGATTTTCGTGTAAACCTTGGTGCTGCGGAGTCAATCGACCAGATTGCCAATGAGCAGAAGCGGGTAGCGGTTCTTCTTGGTGATTTTATTGAGTCTCTGGTAGTCGACACAGAGTCGGAGAGAACTGTCCTTCTTTTTGGTAAATAAAATTGGGGCTCCAGCAGCGGAGGTGGAGGGTCGGATGAATCCCTTTCTGAGCATTTCATCAAGGTAGTCTTTGAGGGCCTGGAGTTCAACTTCCGACATATTGTATACCTTGCCAAAAGGAGGGGCAGCTCCTTCCTTGAGGTCAATCATATGGTCATAGGGGCAGTGAGGAGGAATCTCCTTGGTGTCTCCTTCAGAGAATACGTC
Source organism: Macrolepiota albuminosa (assembly GCA_027475525.1). Lineage (NCBI taxonomy): Eukaryota > Fungi > Basidiomycota > Agaricomycetes > Agaricales > Agaricaceae > Macrolepiota > Macrolepiota albuminosa. Next base: position 222,061 of record JAMWFC010000107.1, read on the forward strand.
AGCGAACTCGTGATACTCCAGGAGAACTACTTCTTAGAGGATCTGTTCCTCGGTTTTCTTTTCCGGGGGGATAGCGTCCTCTTGTAGGTGCTCTTCCAGGAGGGATGGCGAGGTGTGTAGTTGAAACGTGGGGGTTCCGTCCTTCATGAGGCGGGCGAAGGGGGCGGCTCCAATGATCCTAATGTTGAGTGCGTTTGGGTCAATCAGGGTCGCAGATTCACAGGCCGGAGCAGTTTTGGCGTGTGTCTGAGACTGGCCCGGGTAGTTTGGCCCTTTGTACCTGTTTTGAGGAATGTTTGGGGGTCAATGAGGGGCCTTGCGGGCTTGAACAGGCGTTGGTGGTGTATAGGTGGGGGGCATGGCTGCTGCCCTGGGGGTGTCAGGCATCGGGTCGCTCCCTAGGGCCCGGAGGTGCGCAGCAGTTGAGGGGTGGTCTTTGGGTCCCGGAAAGGTCATGGTGAGTGTCCTCCAATTGATGTCAGGGTTTGTGTCACGTAGCCAGGGAATGCGGGGGAACTGGAGTTTCAAGTTTGGGGGTTGGGGGCTTCGCTGGAGGGCCATGAAGGTCCTCCCCTAGGGTTCCAGGGGGCTCGGGAGTTTGAATACTTGCTGCGGTCTTTCCAGTAGCGTTGGTCGATCTGCATGACGAGGGCCTTGTATCCGTCGTAGGAGGGTTGTTTTGGGGCGAGTTGGAGGATGTCCTTGATATGTTGCGGCAGTGTGCGGCGGAGGGTGTACTGGAGGGCACTGTAATTCCAACCTGTCTTGTAAGCTTCCTTCTCACAACATACGATGAAGGTGGTGAAGCATTCTTCAGAGCGCATCCAGAGGTTGAAGAGATTGTTCTTGGCCTCGGCCATAGTGTCGTAGATCCTGAACTTCCCGGAAAACTCGTTGACGAAGGCTTGCCAGCGAGAGAGCGCCAGGTTGTTGGGGTCAAACTGGATGAGGGCCGTGTAGTGGTCGAAGGCGATCCCCTGGAGGTACGAGGCGGCAAAGGCCACCCGGGAGCTGTCAACCTGAAAAGTGAGTGGCTTCGCCTGAAACGTGTTAAGACATTGGATGAGGAAAATATGCCATTTTGGGGGTCCCATCTCATGAATGCATCGGGCTTTTGAATGTCCAGACATCCTTCACGGGCAAGGGCGTCACGAGCATCATCTACCCCAGCAGCGTTGCGGGGAGGGGGGCCAGCATTGTAGTAGTAGTAATAATAGTTACCCCCTCTCCTTGTGGAGGAAAGGCACTGAGGGCAGGACCCCACCCGCCTGGAGAGCCTCCTCTGGGTGGCTCACCTGGGGGTCCACGCCTAGGAGGCCCGTTGTCCCAGAGGGGTTCGTCCTGACTAGGGGGAGGCCCGGGTCTCCATGCAGGAAGTGGTGGAGGTGGGGGACCTGGGGGTCATCCTCAAGGTTTGGCTGGGGGTGGCAGAGGTGGTTGAGGAGGGTTTAATAGTGTCGGGTTGGTCTGAGGAGGGCCAGGTGCTGGGTCAGATGCCGGGTTGCGCAGGAGACGTTCAACCCGGGGGGGTCGCACTTGCATCGGAGGTTGTGGGGGGTTCCATAGGTCGAAGTGGGGTGGTGGGTCGTGACGGAAGCTGGGTTCCAGAGGGGCCAGAGCAGACATGGGAGGCGGTGCTGGGGTGGTCACAGGTGCGGGGCGTTGTTTGTTGTTGCCATGCGTGAGCTCGTCAATGTAGCACAGTGTGTTGTCCGTGCTAGGGGTGTCCCTCCAGGGTCTACCAGGGTTCACCAGGGGCAGAGGTTGGGCGTTGTCCATTTGCAGGAGTGGTTTCAGGGGTCTCTGGGGCTGTCCCAGGTCTCGAAGGTGCTAGGAACAGAGTTAGCCCTACAGTGAGTCGACAAGCCTACCGTGCGGGCAGCAGATTGGTCGAATAGTCCCCCCGTTGGGTTGAGGGACTGTAGTGTGGCTGTGGTGTTTTGTTGCTCTTCCTGTTGTCATTGCTTCGGAGTGGGGACTGCTGGGGCTGCCAGGGCCGGTTCCAGGGGTTCCTGTCAGATGTGAATCAAGTGACCTGGGTCTGTGGAGTCGTTGAGGGGTCGAGGGGAGGGGGACGTCTGGACTTCGTCAAGCAATTGTTGCAACTCTTCATGGAGGATCGTGTTGCGTCTATACTTTACCATAGTTTGCTCCGGGAGTTTTCCTTGCATGAGGCAATCCCTGAATTTGATGCAATGGGCCCAGTCTTCTGGAGTGCCTTTGAAGTCATTGTGTCTGAATTCTGTGAGTAGCGCCCTTGCCCATTGCGCAAAGTCCTCCGGCAAGATCCTGAGCAAGTGGAGCACTTCGTCCTATTGCCGTTCATAGTCCTCAAAGCGTCATCGAGATTGGTGAGGGAGGAGTCCGAGCGGGTAGGGCAGCGGCCGGATAGTGTCAAGGGAGATAGTCGGGGTTGGGGGGCAGGGTGCTGGTAGCCATAGTAGGGGGTGGGTGCAAAGGGGCCCTCACTAGGGGGAATCGGGTGAAGTCCACTGGAAACTGGTGGGGTCTCCAGCAGGCCCCCAGAGATGCTCCGGTACAAGGGGACCTCCACAGGTCATGCCATGGCTAGGTTAGGTGGAGGGGCCCAGCTGGCTGAGGGCCCCAGATCATAGAGAGATGGGTCAGAGGCCCAGTGATGGTGGAGATATTGGAGTTTGTATGGAAGAGGTGGATAGGCGGGGCGGGGAGTCTGTGCAGAGTAGTGATTGGGGACTGGACATCCGTAAGGGTCGGTCTGATAGCCCATGGGGTAGTAGGTATGGGTATACGTAGCCATTAAGAATGGTGTAAGGAGGGAGTCTTGATATTATGTCAGGTTCCGCTGAGTCGGGGGCTTTCTGAGAAAGCAACACCCTTATGAGGCGGACTTGATCTATGGATACTCGGGTGTCTGGAACTCCAGAGCTAGGACTCTGGGGTTCAAGACATGGACAAGGGGAGGTCCCGGGGAAGGGAACTTGATCTGGGGGCTTCAGGTTTTTAGAGGCTGAGGGTTGGGGGGTGGTCAAGTCAGAACTGGAGGTTCTAAGACAAGATTGGATTAACAAATTACAAGTTGCAAAGTGCATACCAAGCTTAGAGCACGTGGTTGTTCAAGCGTGCCAGTCAAAGCGTGCCAGTCAGTGCATACCAATCAAGCAAAGGGCACGCAACAATCAAAGTTATCCAAGTTAATATCAAGACTAGCGAATACAATGGGGAACTATGCTATAAGTACTACAGGACCAGGTCTCAGGGTTCCGGGGTGTCTGGAATAAGTTCTGGGAGGCATTGAGTATTGGACGGGGACTGTATACCTGGATCGCGTGTGTGGGGCGTGCAATCAATTGGCACAGAGGGAGTTGTGATGCATGATGCGTGATCGCTGGAAGCGAGCAGCATGATCCAATCGTTGATGGCAGTTGATCCCAGAGTCCGTGATGCAGGGTTGCCAGGGGTGCTCGTTGATGGCGGTCTTTGATGCATGTGATGGCGGCGTCAGCAGCCATGGAGACAGGGCACTGTAGTACTTGGTTGCAAGTAGTACTGATAGTTCTGGGGCTTGATGGTGTAGAAGGTTACTTGCAGTGCACACTGACTTGATGATGAAATTGATATATTTGAAGGCTTTCAATAATCTTCCTGAAAGCAGAGGGTTCTCAACAAACTCCAGCCTAAGTGATTCACTTCCTGAGAACCACTGAGCCTTTGCCTATCAATTGCTTGTCTATTCTCTACTAAACTTGGGCTATTTATACTGTTTTTCTGGTGCACAGACCACTATCTACACATGACTCTTTTGTTGTCAACTCCCCAGCCTCAAGAACATATTTGATAGTCCAATTTCTCTTTTGGGAGGCATGTTTCGGTGCCACCAGTTCCACCATTCCTCCGGATGTCTCTGATTGCCACTTCCCCATTTGCTTCAGCTCCATTTAGCACGATCCCATTCATAGATCCTTCTTTCCCCTTTTAGCGCTTCCCTGCATTCCATGCTTCTTTTGACATCCCTCCATGCTTCTTTTCCTTTCCCCTTTTAGTCATGTCAAATCAGGCATTGTCAGATCTGATCTTGATCTAGATCATCACAAATTGATCCCATTTCGTCACTTCTGCCAGCCCCCATGCTTCCCCTCCCCATTACAGTGGTTGGACTATTGTTGAGTGGATAGCTTGAGCTGGTCCCTGCCCTTTGTTCTGTACTGTCTGTGTATTTATTGGGGTGTTTTTGGAGATATAATTTGTTGAGACTGCGCTGGTCCCTGCCCTTTGTTCTGTACTGTCTGTGTATTTATTGGAGTGTTTTTGGAGATATAATTTGTTGAGACTGCTACCAGGAGGCTTACAGTTTTCAGCCTTATGATTAAATGTTTATTTTGACTTCTGGTGCATGTTGTGTCTCTGACTGCTGGTACAGTGTCATATCAGCACGTTGTGGAGTTGACAAGAGAGGCTTCCGGATAGGGCTCTGGGAGTGTGCTGGGGAGGGGTCGTGACAGTAATCAGAGGCATTGCATTCCAGGACGACCAGAAGGGCAGGGTCATAGTGCCGGAGAATTGGAGCTAAAGTAAAAGCTTCCTTGAGTAACGTGAACGCACTTTGGCACTTACTGTCCCACCTGTCACGACCCCCCCCTCCGGATCTACTCCGAAACACTATCCAGAACCCTCCCTCCGACCCCACAGGACACGCCCCGCCATCACGACTACCGACACTGCCATCACGCACATCAAGGGCTGCCATCAGCCACCATCAGCCCCAATCAATGATCGGATCATGCAACTCGCTTCCAGCCATCACGCATCACACATCACAGCTCCCTCCATGCCAATTGATCATGCGCCCCACACGTGTGATCCAAGTATACAGTCCCTGCCCACTACTCAATGACCTCCGGAACCCATCCCAGACACCCCGGAACCCTGAGACCCGGTCCTGTAGTTGTAACCGGAGTTATGGGTTAGAACTATCTTGTGTGTATCACACAAGTGCTAAATCAGACCGCAGTATCGGATTGACTAGTACTTAGAGTGAAAACAAGATGTTGTCTTATGTAATACTCTACTAAATGATTATAGCGTCGTTGACGCTAAGAACATGGATGACTCCGTTACATACCCCCCAATGAGACCGAATACTTGGTCTTTAGTAAGGGAGGTGGAACGAGATAAAGAATGCACGATAGTGCAGAAAACAGATGGATAACACGTGTATTGTGTGGCTGCCAGACATTAGCAGTTGTTTGCAGTGTAGATGCGGCCTCCAGACACACTGTAAGTCAGTCCTTATCAGACAGGGTGCACGTTGCGCCAGCAGTAGATGCAGGATAAATATGTTTATACTAAAATAAGAAAAACAAAAATTAAGAGTGACCCCGCCTCTGGGTCTGCTGTATCTACACGCAACTCTAGAGTGCGTATCAGCTGAATTGGTTCGAGTGAATGACTCGGAGGTACCTACACAACAAAATATTAACATGGGTCTAGGACCCGGATGACGATGCTCCCGCAACCATGCCCGTCTCAGTCACCATTGACTCCTCCTCCAGTGCAACGTTAATCACGGGAGGGGGAGGCGCCAATTCCGTCCTCGGTGGGGTTATAGGCCCCTCGACTGCAGGCGTGTCTACCACCATAGGCTCTGTTAGTGCAACGTTAATCGCTAAAGCTGTGGTGGAGAGCGTACCCTGCTCTGCCGTGCGTGACAGGAGATTGACCCGGCCTGGGTCCATGTCAGAAGTGGGCAGGTCATGCGCTGCCGTGCATTTTAGGAGGCGGACCTGGTTCGGGTCCATGCCAATGAGATAGTAGAGGCCATTGGCCTCGGGGTTTTTGGGGAGACGACTTTCCTCGTCGTGCTTGAACATAAGACAATAATGATCGTCTTCGGTCATCTCCCGCCATCCATCCCATTGTGGGATTGCGGGAGGGGTGCCGTATCTATTCAAGCGCTCCATGTGCTCGTCATCAATGTCGCAGAAGATGTCCATAGACATTGTAGGGGCGTGGAATTGCTGCTCCAGGAAGACCACTCTGTATGTATAGGCATGGTCCACCCAGTCAGCAGGTATCTGGTTGTGCAATAAGACGCGTAACGTGTTGTCGTCGGAAAAGTTCCGTGCAAAGTCGTCTGGTATGTGCACAGGATGAAGTTCCAGCTGGTGCCCTCTCTGGGGCTCAAACGGCTGGTCTGGGAACATGGCATCATAAGAGGCGATAGCCTCACGGTAAAGACCCGGGCAGGCCATGACGAGTGTCATGCGCCACACGATCACGGGCTTGGCTGCGCTGTTAGCGCAAAGGGCTCAGTACAAGGCAAACCCAAAGAGGGTTCGCCAGTGCATACAGTAGGCATGGTCGACCGCAATGCCTTGATACGTGTTTTCCAACCCTGGACGACCAAATATTAGCGCGTACTGCGCAAGCTGATCCAGGTCGAACGGAGTGAAAGGGTCTTGGGCGCGCATTACATGCAGCGCGGTCGATCCGTCTTTCTTCGTGCGCAGAAAGCGCCCCGGAATGTGTCGGCGCTCAATGAGCGCAAGGTCGTCTGTCCCCTGGACTGGGTTGATGAGGTTTTGATAGCGCGGGTCCTTCATCAGGAGCATCATTGTTCGGTCATGTAATGACTCATCGGTTTGCTGGGCAAACATCTGAAGCTCCGTGATGAGGAGGTAGGCAGTAACCCGTTTGCGACCGGGAGCATGCTCATTCGAATAATATTTGTAGAGCCGATCCAGCTCTAATGGCGTGCGTGGCAGGCCACGAGGGGAATACTTGTAAACAACGCTGGCCAGAATGCCAGCACGGTGCCCAGACAAAAACTCATATGCCGCTGCCCAGTTGGCCTCGGCTCCCAACAGCACGGTATTCAAATGGTACGAATAATACGTGCAGTGGCTGAGTGCTCCCCTGAAGCACGAATTTGTTCGCTCGATATCAAGCGGTCCCCACACCTTCACTCCCAATCCATCGGAGATTCTCCCTGAGAACTCATCCTCAGACCTCTGCTTGAGGGCCTGCAGCTCTTTGGCGCAAATCACCTTCTTCTTTGCAATGTGCTTATTGCACGATATTCGCTGGAATCGGTCCGCCACTGATTCCCCTTCCTCTGCCTCCTCCTCATGCTCCGAGCTCGACTCTCCATAGTCACTCTCGTTGGATAAGGAGGCCACGGGTGCTTTGCCTTTTTCAGGCATGGAACAATTCTTCGAGGTCACCACCAGACCGTCATATTGCTTGGGAGAGCGAGGGTCGGTGGTCAAGACGACCACAGGAAAGTGTGCTTGCGGTGCAGGCACAGTAACGGGCAACAGAAACAACATCAAGACCTTCCCGGCCTGTGTGGGAATGCCAGCCAGGAACTCTATCACCTCCAGCTTGGAGGCATCAAGAGGAGGCTTACGGCCTCGACGTTAGCGTACCGACCCCGACTTGACCGGGGCGGACAATCCAAATGATGGCTGAGCCACCAGGGGGACAGGCGCATTTCACGCCAGAGTTCTCCCCCCAGGCTCAGCTCGAGGAACAATGGTAGTGGGCGCTCTTGGCGCCACAGCAACGGTTTTGGACCCCCTAAATGGGGCCCAGGATGATGTGGTTTCCCACTGGCCCAGGAACAGACCTGCCAAGGGTTCACTAACTGCAGTCAGCGACTCTGAGGAGGCCTGAGGGCCTGACTCGGGCAACCGTGATGACAAAGCCACGGGCTGAGCAGGCTGCTCATGGCGCACAAATTGCGCTTCCGACGGCATCCTTGCCCGTGGAGGGTCGACCAGTCAACTGGGCTGATATTTAGCCCTCTTGACCTCGGCGGTCAGTTCCTCACCCGTGGCGATTTTGTGCTTAGACGCGTGTTCAATCTGTTCCAGCGCTGCGACGCGCTGCCTCTTCATCAGCTCTATTTGGTCGAGCAATCCCTCCATCACCATCACGGCCAAACTGTCCTGCAGGAATGACGCAGTTGCAGGGACTGGCTGTCCTGCTGCTTCCAGTCTGCCCAACAGCACGTCTGACACTGCTAAACTCTGCGCTTGTGGCGCAGGCTCCCCATATGACTCTTCCACGGGCCAATGCGCCCATGGTACTGACGGCGGCCCCATCACCACACCCGCATATGTCAGATGCAATGCAGCTGGACGTGCCAACGGTTCCTGATAGTAGTGCTCGTGGCGCGTGCTGTCCTCTGGGCACCCATAGCGCCCTTCATCATCGACCTCCATCTCTTGCGAGTGGAGGGGTGTCTGGTATGGAAGCGGCTCGGCACAGCCTAGATAGGCCATGCCCGCTGACTGAAACTGGCTTACCGCCAGATATGGCAGCTGCCTCTGGTACTGATCAGGGTAATCACGGTTTTGTATATTCAGGGGTCTCCCCCCTCCACTAGAGCCTTGCTGGCTCTGATCACCCTTTTGCGGCCCCCAATAGGCCATTTTCACTAGACACGTAGACTACGTGTATTGGGACTGAGAAAAGAAAGAAAAAAAAAACAATCTCCCAACTCCACTAGTGGTGTAAACAACCACAAATACATGCCACCCAGCCTCTCACCGGCGATCAAAGTGGACTTCGTCCACATTCCACCACCACACGCACATTATGCGCGTTTTACTTTGTGTTTCACGCCTTGCAACTCTAGATACCTGTCCATCGCTGCAAGGTCTTTGCAGTTCACTAGTGGTTCCCAGGTAGTATCACCTAAGCTCCACCTCACCTCGAATTCGAGGCTTCCTTTTGTCCACCGGTGATTGATGAGGTCATCTACAAACCACTCCTGGTCATTTCCAGTTCCAAAGTCATATGGCTCCGGAGTTGCATGGTTAGGGAAGAGCGCATCACTACTGACCATATACGGTTGCAATAGCGACACATGAAACTTGGGCACTATCCTGCATGCTTGCAGCGCCTGGGGTAGTTCCAGCACGTAGTTAGACGTACTCGGCTCCACCTCAAGGACCTTATATGGTCCAATCCACTTCGGACACAACTTACTCGCCCTGCCTTTCGGCAGGTTCAAGTTCTTTGTCGAAAGGTACACTAGGCTCCCTTTCTCGATGTCTGGCTCATCACATCTGCGATTATTCGCATGTTTGGTCTGCCATACACGCGATTCTATAATCGCGTCATGGGCATCTGCCAGATTCCTTAGCGCGTTGCGCGCAAACTGCTTTACTCCCACATGAATAACTTCGTCCATACAAAGTTCACGAATCATGGATGGCATGTAGCCATTGTTGAGTTCAAAGGGTGAATACCCTGTAGTTTCTGATATGCTCGTGTTTATCGCGAATTCCACGAGAAGACATCTATCCACCCAGTCCTTCTGATCAGGATGTACGAACGCTCGCAGTATTTGCGCGATATTTCTATTTGCGCATTCAGTTTGACCATCTGTTTGCAGATGAAATGATGTCAACATGAGCAACTTTGCTCCCAGCAGTTTGTGCAACTCCTTCCACTATTTGGAAGTGAACTTAGCATCTCAATCGCTTACAATCAAACTTGGCAGTCCATGGAGGCATACTATCTCCTTGAGATAGATCCACGACAAGTCCGACGCTGTCATGGTGGTTCTCACCGGAATGAGATGGACCATACTGGTCATTCTGCAGATCACTACCCACAGGTAGTTAAAGCCTTTTGACTCAGGGAACGGACCTATAAAGTCCATCCCAATTGAATCCCAAGGTTTGACCAGTATGGGTAGCGAATGAAGCTTTCCCGGTGGCTTCAAAGTCGATACTTTCGACTGTTGACATAGCTCGCATGTCGAGCAGAATTGGCTCGTCTCTTTGGCCATTTGCGGCCACCAGTACCAGCATCGCACATAGTCCAGCATTTTCTGAGTTCCGAAGTGGCCCACTACTCTATGGGCCTGGTCCAGGATAGTCGTAATCAACAACCTCTCCCAGGGAATGCAGATGACTTTGGACCCTGTGGGTCTGGTAAGGTAGACGAGCTGCTGCTCCACCTTGAAGCGCAGATGCGCTTGGATATTGTTCAGAATCTCTACGAAGAGATTATCATCCTTGTATCCTTGCTGGATACGTGTGCGGAATTGCGCATTGCCTAAGTCAGCCGGTGCAGGCATATGGTCCTGTGACTCCAGCGCTTGCTGGAGCGTTATACCAGTACCTCCCGTAGGCACCCCTTGCCTCGTCTCTTCACTTGGCTGAGGGGCCTCATGATCCACTAGCACCTGGGCTTCGATATCGCGAGTCTCTTGCTGTTCGTGCAGTCGCTTACTGCGACGTGTTTCCTGCACTCGCATGGCACGCAGCTCGACCCTATGTTCCTTGATTTTGTGGAATCGATGCAGAGGCAAATCCTTGCCCTCTGGGTCAATACGTTTGTCCGCCTGGACATAGTCATGCACGTCATGGACGTCATCTTGAGTATCACTCTCGAAATATCGAGACAGGCAATCCGCGACTTTGTTCAATTCATCTTTTACATAGGTGATGTCGAACTGGTACCACGACATGTAGTCAATCCAGCGATGTTGTCGCAGAGACAGGTGCACCTGAGTCTTAAAGAACTCTAGTGCTTTGTGATCCGTAAGAATGTGGATCTTATATCCCATCAGTTTATCCTCCCACTTTAGGAGGGCTTCCAGGATGGCGAGTGTTTCTAACTTGTGCACAGCATAATTCTGCTGAGCAGCAGTGAATTTATGGGACATAAATCCCGCTGGTCGGCAAGTCTGCCACGTTTTACCCTGGCCAAACATGGCCCCAACCCCAGTCTTCGACGCATCGCAAATGAGCCAGATGGGCTCGTCGATGCGTGGGTCAATTGGCCGGATGACCGGCGTTTTCGCGCATATGCGCTTAATCATCTCAAAACACCGCTGATGCAGTGGTCTCCAATGAAACGGTGACCCATTCTGGGTCATGGCCATAAGTGGCCCAGTGTATGCAGTGATGTCTGGCAAGAAGTTGCCAATATAGTTCACCAGTCCGACAAATCGTTGAATATCATTATATGTGCATGGAGTACACCACTCTCGGATTTGGTCGAGCTTATCCGTATCTGGATGAATGCCCTTCTTGTCAATGACGTGACCAAGACAATCTATACTCGTTGCGTACAACTCGCACTTCTTCCATTTGAGATAGAGACTGGCCTTCTGTAGCCGTTCAAATACGACTCGTAGGTGCTGCTCATGCTCCTCAATGGAGTCAGAAAATATGAATATATCGTCTAAATAGACATGCATAAACTTCCCGATTACATCTCGGAAGATTGAGGTCATTAACCTCTGAAATGTCGCCGGTGCATTACAATCACCAATCTGCATGATGTTACTCACAAACGTCCCCATCAGGGACAAGAACAGCGTCTTTGGTATATCCTCTTTGAATCACCAATCTGCATGATGTTACTCACAAACGTCCCCATCAGGGACAAGAACAGCGTCTTTGGTATATCCTCTTTGCGTATGCAAACCTGTTTGTACACGTCTGTGAGGTCGATTTTCGACCTATACTTTGCTGTCGCGACATCTTCTCGTATTACTTCCTGATCTGAAAGAGATGTCACATCCTTGACTGTATTATCATTGCGCTGTCGCGCATCCAATGCAGTCCTTAACGTTCCATCCTTCTTGGGAATACAAAGTAATGGTGCAGCTTGCACCGCTGGTCATGGTTCCCACCACTTTGCGTTTATGTATCTATTCGTCTTTTCACGAAGTTGATCCTGTAGTGCTTGCGGGCAGCAAGGCAAATGATACTTGTACTGCTTGTTACTGTCAATGAGGTTAATCTCATGATTAACCTCCTGCCACGGAGGAAGCTCTTCCTTCGTTCCATTGACGATATCAGCAAACTCCAGTTGCCATTGCGTACATGCTCCTCTGTGAGATCTCCCAGATTCAATCTTACAACCGGTTGTTTCCTTGTTGTATTCGCCAAAGACTGCACGCTTCTCGCTTTTAGCGAGAGTCCGTCAAATACAATATCCGATGTTTCAGAAATCTTGTCCTCTCGTGTGTGATGGTACACTTCTCCCGTCTGGGTTGCCTGCACCCTTCCCATAGCCTGCGTCGCCATTGACGCTACCAACTCATTTCACTCCCATGGCATTCGTGGGTCATACGCCCATTGCACTCCTGGCCGAGGCACTGGTCGATCCATTAGCGACTTAGTGCTACCCACAGTTCCCATCGTACTATTCACCTCGTCCTTGATGAGATCCTCAACCTTCACTCGAGAGCTAGTCGGCTGGCATTCCAGCGACTCCACCACGCATCTACCACGCTCATTCTTGCACTGTACAGCCTGTTTAGGCTTTCCATTGGTACACCCAATCACATCTGGGTGCTTCCCCTTCTTCAGAGTTCCTTGAAACTCTTCCTCAGACATCAGTATAGCTGGCGAGTCTGCATCACATCTGGGTGCTTCCCCTTCTTCAGAGTTCCTTGAAACTCTTCCTCAGACATCAGTATAGCTGGCGAGTCTGCCAGCAGGCTTTTCGGTGGGGCCTGTTTATCCTCCACCTCCTGTACAGTCGCTCAACTGCGACCATCTAGTCAGTTGCATTCATCACGCCGCTTTTCAGTTGCATGATAGTGCCTCAAACGACCATCTGTATCGTTCAACACCACTTTCTCCGCCTTCAAGGGCGTACTATTCACAACAACCACGTCGTTCACGAAATCCAGCGACACCTTGTTCTTACGCATGAACGGCGTACCGATAATCATGTCGTAGCGATCAAAATTTGCTATATCCACATACTCTTTCGTCAACGTCCCTGACGTCTTTATTCTCACTTCCACGCCAAACTACACCATGGCACGACTCCCTACAGTCCCCAGCTGGAGCATCAGCGGCTCCTCCAGTTGGAGGGGCGGGGCATTCCTTAGTGAAATGTCCGCTCCTGCCACAATTGTAGCACGCTGAGGGATCCCCTGCAGGCCTTCTCTGGGCCGCTCCTGGAACCCCAGCGGGTTTGCCCATCATACACGCTGCAGGTGCCACCACTCCTCTCAGTGCTACTTGATTCTGACCCAAAAATGGTCGGCTATCCTTCGCTGGCAATTGTCCAGCAGGCTTCGATTGAGGCCGTTGGCCTCCAGGAATTGTCTTGCAAACAATGAATCGCGGATTGCGATTGTTCTCCATCTCTGTCCGTTTGGCCAGGAAGGTTCCCACCTTCACTGCCTGACGGTTCACAGTTCCTCGGCGGGAGCTCCGCTGCTCATAATAGTTCGCCGTCCGTGTCGACTGCTCATAACGGATGGCATACGCCAAGAATTCGGTTACAGTATTGACCTCCGGAGACAAATTGTTGTCGCGTATCAACGCTCTCTCATGTCTGCGGGTATTCCGTCCAGGAATGTCTCACGTATAGTGTATTCGTCTGGATAGACGGCCATATTCTGTGCATGACCCACCAGGTCATCATAAAAGGTCTGGACGCCAGTCTTAGCATCATACACTGCCTTTCTAAAGGCATCACGAGCTTCCTGCATCATAGCAGCGTTGACAAAACGATTGTACAGTCCTATCAGGACTTCTTTAAATGTCCAATGCGGTTTGCTTCCTGCATCATAGCAGCGTTGACAAAACGATTGTACAGTCCTATCAGGACTTCTTTAAATGTCCAATGCGGTTTGTTGCGATTAATGTGGAGAACATGGCGACGAAACCAATTCCGAGCCTCTCCCTCCATAAATTCGTGTAGCACAAATATCCTCTCCTGGTCCATGTCATCTCCACCATAGCAGCAGGCTGCGAGGTGGTAGCACACGTCCATGGCCCAGTCCTCCAGTTGAGAGAACCTATGTCCTCCAGTGTACGCACGTATGTGCTTACTATCGGATTTACAGGGACTTACCCCAGCAGGAAACTTAAATCTGACTCCAAGGAAGTCATCCACCAGACAAGTGAGGCGGTCATGCATATGATCCATATGGATCCTGACTGCTTCATTCATTCCCAGCATAGTTTCACGCAGTTCATGAGGTGCAGGCATTGAAAATGCCTGAGGACTGCAAAACAGGTGTTCATTGGCCATTTGTTCTGGCCGTGGGGTGGGCTGTCGCCCTACTTGTGGCTCTGCTGGTGCTCCACCAGCCTGCCTGCCACTATTACGACGATTATTATTGTCTTGATTGTTATTTTTGCAATCACGACCTCCACCGTCATTATTGCGACGACTTGGCTCCCCCCATTCGTAGTGACCACTACTATTATCACTACCACCCGAACCTCTGTCTGGTTCAGCCGTCCGAGCCACGAATTGTTGCCGCATATCATCAACAGGCGTTACACCCTCACGCCCTTGAAAGACTACCCCTTGGTCGTCAATTAACGACTCACCGTGATCGCGCAAGTCCTGGTTGCGTATTCTCTGGTAATTGACACGTTCATTCCAGTTGTCCACTAGGTGGACGCATCGCACTACGTGTCGTGGTCGCGTTTGCTCCTCAAGAATGTGGACTTCGTCCACCTCCTCCTTGATTGTAACTTGCTTACAAGGTGTCTTAACCTCCTGCACTGCAAGTAGTGCCTCTGGCTCTGCCGGAGTCGTCATCACAGTCTCCACCTCAGACAATGCCTGCTGAGGCACTCCACTAACAATGTGTTGACGGTTTGCGGCGTTCTGACGCTGAACGTAGTCTTGCTGAGACTCATTAGCCTGACAAGGCGCATTGAGCAATTCCATCGTGTCCGCGATCAATGGCGCTCATCTGTGCACACTCATCTCACATTCTACTGAGTCGGCTGGAGTAGCCGTTGAGACTGCTGACCCTCGCGCCGCTTTGCGCTTAAGGTATTCCACTACTTCGAGTTTGAAGATGCGCACAAACAATTCAATATATTCATTTGAATCTGCACGGGGTACATCGTGGCTCCTAGCAGCCAGCAACTGTAAGTGCTTCACTACATAAAGCTGAAGACGCTTTCGCGTCAATTCCTTTGCGACCACCGGATATCAGTCCAACACTAGCTGTAACTGGATAGACAAGGTTGAATGCAACCTTTTGCTTTCCTCATCATCTGAGGATTCCAGCTTGGACTCTAAGTCCATAACTCTCCTGAGGCCGTCATGCCTCACTTGCGGCTGTTTGCTGGCCTGTCTGTGCAACTCTGGAATTCCAGGCACTGTTGATGCCTTTTCCAACCTCACGACATTGTTGTCCTCCCTACTGACCACTATTGCTGGCCCTTGCGCCTGTCCTTGTGTCGTCAATGATGACGGTCCTGGTTCAGTAGCCGCATCGGCCACATATTCCAAAAGCCATGCAGTAGGTGCAGTCCGGAAGGGAGTACTATGCACAAACACGCTGCCTTGTACCATTTCCGAGTACTGGGTAATATCCGGTTGACCCTCAGAATGAACTGACAAGCTCTTGGGCAATACCGGATACATCAATGAAGGCATTTGGCTCGCTGGCAGCGACACTCCTGAGACCGCGGATCTCTCTCCTGGTTTTCCACCAGGTCGCACAATGGACATCATCCGCAATACAGATAGCCCACCAGGCATTCCAAAGCTCGCGCTGACATCACGAGGGGTCTTTTTGTCCCGCTTTGGCGGAGGGTGGTATGCTGACGCAGATTGTGTCTTCACAGCTTGAAGCACAGGTAAGTCACCTGCATCTGCAGCTGGGAACGGAGGATCCGGATCAAGAGAGCCAGTCATGGAAGCACGTTTTCAGCGTGATGCCAACAGAGAATCGAGAGGTTTTGATGAGAGTTGCCTAGTTGGTAACAAGCCTAGAGTCTAAAGCTGATAGCAGAAGATTTAAAAAAATGTAACCAGAGTTACAGGTTAGAACTATCTTGTGTGTATCACACAAGTGCTAAATCAGACCGCAGTATCGGATTGACTAGTACTTAGAGTGAAAACAAGATGTTGTCTTATGTAATACTCTACTAAATGATTATAGCGTCGTTGACGGATTGACTAGTACTTAGAGTGAAAACAAGATGTTGTCTTATGTAATACTCTACTAAATGATTATAGCGTCGTTGATGCTAAGAACACGGATGACTCCGTTATAGTAGTACTTATAGCATAGTTCCCCATTGTATTCGCTAGTCTTGATATTAACTTGGATAACTTTGATTGTTGCATGCCCTTTGCTTGATTGGTACGCACTGACTGGCACGCTTTTGACTGGCACGCTCGAATAACCGCGTGCTCTAAGTTTGGTACGTACTTCGCGACTTTAACTTGCTAACTTGGTCTCATCTTAGAACCTCCGGTTCACGACTCGACCCCCACCCAATCCCCCAGACCGAGTCCCCTCTCCTGGGATTACCCCTGCCCGTGTCTTGAACTCCAGAGTCCTAGCCCCGGAGTTCCAGACACCCGAGTATCCGTAGATCAAGTCCGCATTGTAAGGGCGTTGCTTTCCCGGAAAGCCTCCGACTCAGCGGAACCTGACACACCTCCAGGGGGTGTCTTTCTGAGTCAGCCAGTTAAGGGACTTGATGATACCAGAGTAGTTGTTGATGAAGCATTGGTAGAAGTTTGCGAATCTGAGGAAAGATTGTATCTCTTTGACATTCTTCGGAAGGGGCCAGTTGAGGATTGCTTTGACTTTTGCGGGGTCCATGCAAACTCCATCCAGAATGACAATAATGCTGAGGTATTCAACTTCTGTGGTATGAAATGAGCACTTCTCTGGCTTTGCATGCAGGTTGTGGCTCCAGAGTCACTCAAGAACCTGTTGGACATAGATCCAGTGTTTGTCAAGGGAGTCAGAGTAGATCAGGACGTTGTCCAGGTATACAATGACAAAGATGTTGTTCATGTTGTGGAAGATGTTGTTTATAAAGTACTGGAAAGTTGCAGGGGAGTTAGTCATACTAAAGGGCATTACCAGATACTTGAAGAAGCTATAGCAGGTGTAGAAGGTGGTTTTCCACTCGTGTCCTGGAGCTATCTGGACATTGTTGTAGCCAAAGCGGTTGAGTAAACCTTAGCCTTGCAAAGATGGTCGACTAGGTCTCCGATGAGGGGGAGGGGATATTGGTTCTTCTTGGTGATCTTGTTCAATCCCCAGTAGTCAATACATAGTTGCAGAGATCTGTCTTTTTTTTGGCGAGATAAATCCCTTTCCCAGCATGTCATTGAGGTAATTCTTGAGCACACAGAGCTCAACCTCGGACATGTTGTAGACCTTGCCAAGCAGGGGTTTTGTGCCATCCTCAAGGTTGATTTTGTGATCGTATAACCAATGCGGAGGGAGGTCCTTAGCACTACCTTTGGAAAAGATGTCAGCAAACTCATGATATTTGGAGGGAACAACTTTAGTGAGGAGTTGGTCTTTGGTCTTAGCATTGGGGCTGGTGTCCTCAGACCAGAGGTGTTTCTCAGGTAGCGTCAGGAATACCTGGAACTGGTAGGCTGGAGTGCTGTCCTGGAGAATCCATGCGAAGGGGGTGCAGCCAATAATTTTGATGTCGGGGACCCCGGGTGGTTTGGAAGTTGCATTGGATCCGGAATTGGGCCTGGGCGAGGGCCAGTGATTCCAGGCAGGGTAATGAGGCCCCTTGTAGCAGTTTTGGGAGATGTTTGGAGGAAACTAGATGGGTTCCTTCCAGGGAGTTGCAGGGCATCCCGGGTTGTTTGGGGTCTGAGGGTAGAGGTGAACGGTGGCGGTGAGTCAGGCCCCGAGCTCAGGGAGGGTCATGGTGAGGTCCTCCCAGTGGATGTTGGGGTTTACCTCTTGAAGCCAGAGGAGTCCGAGGATGATAGAGGTTGTTTCTGGGAGTTGTGTGACTAGAAAGTCAGCGGGAAATGCCAGGTTGTTGTCAAGGGTTATAGTGGTGGAGTGGCCCTTTGTGATAGGTCTGGATGTTGCGTTGTTTCCATCAAACAGCCGGAGCTCAAGAGGCTTGTTGAGTTGGTTGTAAGGGCAGGAGAGGTGGTCACTGATGAACAGTCCAGTGGCTCCGCTGTTAATGAGGGCTGGGAGGCATTTGGAGGTGGTGCTGGGGCATGGAGCAGCCCGGGGGGCCCTTGTCCCAGGATGGGGTGCAGGGCGGTGCCTTGGGGTACTGGGTTAGTGGCTCTGGAGGTGCGAGTCTTTCAGGAGTACTCATTGCGGTCTTCCTGATACCTTTGATCAATTTGGGTCACCAGCACCTTGTAGCCGTTGTATGTTGCTTGCTTTGGTGCGAGGCAGAGAATGTCCTTGATCCGTTGAGGGAGCGCCTGTTGGAGGGTGAACTGGAGGGCATTGTAAGCTTCTTTTTTGAATCGGACAATGAAGGTGGCAAAGCGCTTCTCGGATCTTATTCAGAGGTTGAAGAGGTTCTCCTCAGCCTCCACAACAGTGTCAAAGATACTGAAGTGACCAGAGAACTCTTGCATGAAGGCCGGGACAGCATGGGATTGTTGGGGTCAAATCGGAGAAGGGCTGTGTAGTGGTCGAAGGCCAGTCCCTGCAAGTATGAGGCAGCAAATGTGATGCGAAATTCTTTGAGCTGAAACGTGACGGGTTTGGCTTGGAACATGTTGAGGCACTGCATTAGGAAGGTTCACCATTTCTGGGAGTCGCATCCATGGAAGAGTTTGGCCTTCTGTATGTCAAGCTTGCCTTCCTGGGCAAGGGTGTCCTGGGTGTTGTCCTGATTCAGATTGCATGGAGGGGGTGGTGTGGTAGTAGTAGTAATAGTGATTTCCCCCTCCTTGCTGGGGCAGGAAGGTGCCTGTGGCAGCGCCCCATCCTCTGGAAAATCCTCTGTCAGGTGGGCCTTCCCCAGAGGGCTGTCTGTAACCCTCTGGTGGGGTTGGGGGGCTCTTGTGGAGGTGGTGGAGAGCCGCTGGGCCTGAGAGAGTGGGCAGTAGAGGGAGGCCATCCAGGAGGAGGAGATGGAGGTGGTGGTCCTGGCTCTGGAGGGTGTTGGGGTGGTTGACTGTAGGGGAGTCGAGGGGGCCCTGTCTCAAAGGGAGGTCGGAGTGGGGCCCACATGGCGTTGTATGGTCCCAGAGATCCTTCCCATGTGTGGGGAGGTTGCAAGTCCAGGTGGGGGGGACATTTCCAAGAAAACTTGGGAGCAGGACTGGAGGGGAGATTCCTGGGGTTTTGGGGTTTGTTGATGTAGGAGAGGGTATCTTCTGAGGTGTTGTCGCCCTCGGGGTGGGGGTTACCCTCCTGGGGCAGGGGATTGCCCTTGGTCACTTGTGCTCATGTACTGAAGGCACCGGGCACTGAGTAGGCCCAGGGGTGGGCAAAGAGTCCAATGGTATGGGCAGCGGGCCCCTAGTTGGGTTCAAGGCTTGCAAGGTGGTGGAGGCAGTGTTTAGCTCCTCTTGCCATTGTTGGTCCTGGGGCAGGGGGTTTCCTTGGATGCCAGCTTGGGGTTTGGTTCTTTGAACATAGAAGGAGCGGGCCAGGTCCACGGAGTCCTCAAAGTGGCGGGGGTTGGGGCTGGTGTGAATTTTGTCTATGAGGTTCTGGAGTTCGTTCCAGAGCGTTGGGTCCATCTGTAGGGTCCTTTTAGTGTTGCTGAACAGTGTCCCCTTTCTGAACTGCTTGTAGAAGTGGAGAAGGCAATTGGCCTACTCCTTCAGAGTGCCCCAGAGGTCATGGTTACTGAGGGTTACCAGGAGGGCATGGGTGCATTGAGCAAACTCCTCAGGAGAGGTGCAGAGTGCATGTAGTACTTCATCTTGCTGTTGGAGATAGTCCTCCATGTGTTGTTCCAAGAGGAAGGATGGGGGTTGGGCTGGTGGCACTGCCATGGGGCACAGTTGATTCTGGGGGGGAGGATCGGGGGTTTTGGTGGTTGAGGGGGGAAATTGGAACTGAGTGGGTCTACAGGGCATTTTTGGGCAACAGAGGACAAGTTCTGGAGTTTTGGTGGAGGTGCGAGGGTGCTCCAGGAGTACATGGAGCACCGGAGTTTGTGGTAGGGTGGAGCAGGATCCTGGGCTGAGTCTGGAATATGGGGACAGGAAGAGGCAGAGCCTGTTAGGGTAGAGGATAACAGGAGGTGATCAGAAGAGGAGACTGAGACTGAAACCAGGAGACTTAGAGAAGATCAAAGTGAGACTTAGAGAGCTGGGAAACTAAGGAGAGTAAGAAGATAAATCAAATAGAGATTATGAGACAGACAAGAGAGTATAGAGATGGAGGTTATAGCAATATCAAGACTACCAAGACAGGTTACTGGTGTTTTCTGAAGCTGGTTAGCTTGGAGGGCCTCTTCATTCTGTTTGTCAGCAAATTTGGGATTGTCCAAGTCTTCCAGAGCTTTATCAGGATTTGGGGCATTGCCACAGTGGTTGATGGCCATGGCAGCATTGAGTTTGGCCTGGAAGTAGGTGCTGCTACCAGGGTTAGTGTTGGGGGGGCCATGGCTTATTGAGGGGCAGCTGCTGGAAAAAGAGAGTGGGCCAGGGTTTCAGTTTGGAGGATTGGGAGGGGTCACCTTCAGGAGGTCCAGAAGTTCAAATACTCACTGTGGTCTTTCCAGTAACACTGGTCAATCTGCATGATAAGAGCCTTGTATCCATTGTAGGAGGGTTGTTTTGGGGCGAGTCAGAGAATATCCTTAATGCATTGGGGCAGTGCACAGCAGAGTGCATACTAGAGAGCACTGTAGTTTCAACCTCTCTCATAAGCTTCCTTCTCAAAATGTATAATAAAGGTGGTGAAACGTTCTTCAGAGTGCATCTAGAGATTGAAGAGGTTGTCCTTGGCTTCAGCAACAGTGTCATAGATACCAAATTTCCCTGAGAACTCATTGATGAGGGCCTGCCAGTGGAAGAGTGCTGGATTGTTGTGGTCAAACTGAATGAGGGCTGTATAGTGGTCAAAGGCAATCCCCTGGAGGTACAAGGCAGCAAAGGCAACCCTAGAGCTGTCAATCTGAAATGTGAGTGGCTTTGCCTGAAACATATTGAGACACTAGGTTAGGAATGTATGCCATCTCCAGAAGTCCCAGCCCATGAACATGTCAGGTTTCTGGATATCCAAGCATCCTTCATAGACAAGGGCATCACAGGCATTGTCTGGCCTGGCTATGTTATGGGGAGGAGGTCTTGCATTGTAGTAATAATAGTAGTGGTTACCCCCCCTCCATGGGGAGAAAAGGCACCAAATGCAGAACCTCACCCTCCCAGAGGACCTCCTCCAAGTAGCTTACCTAGAGGCCTCTGGCTATCATGTTCTGCTAATGATGGGAGCTTCTGATGGCAAGCAGGTCCTTACTAGGCAGACTTGAAGTTTACAGAATATCTTTGAGTAATGGAGGGGCAAGTTCTGGATTTTTGGATGAGGCATGAGGGTGCTCCAGAGAGTATATAGGGTGCTGGAGCTTGAGGATGTGGTGGAGCAGGATCCTGGGCTAAGTCCAGAATATGGTGAAGGAGGGAACAAAGCCGGTTAAGATGAAGGAACAATTGGAAAAATGATCAGGGAAAGAGGCTAAGACTGGGAGACCAAGACTGAGACCAGGAGATGGAGAAACGATCAAAATGAGACTTAGTGGACTGGGAGACTTGAGAAAGTAAGAAAATAGATTGGGCAAGTAATATGAGATAGACAGAGGAGTATAAAGGCAGAAGTTATAGCAATATCAAGACTGGTGTGACAAGCTACTGGCTACGAGTTAAATACCTGTACTGGGTAAGCTCCAGGTTGACTGGGTGAGGTCCAGGGCTGTGTCCCATGTGGCTAGTCCTGTGCAATGTATTGCTCAGATATGAGTTCTGTGTGGTGTATAGTCCAGGCATGAATGTGGCACCTTCTGGGCTAATTGGAGGTGGCATCGGGCACTAGTGGCAATCAGAGTTGAATAATGGGGTGTTGGGCACTGATAATGGTCACGGGTTGGAATGCTGGGATGCTGAGTGGTCCAAATACATAGGAGGGTTGGTGCTGGGTGTCTGAGGTGTGTTTTGGGGTCCTGGGATCAGGTCTGAGGTGTTGGTAGTGACACTGGCCTGGAGGTCTGTCATTCTAAGGGGGGTTGTTCCTGTTGGAATAAGGTCCTGGTCTCCATGCAGGATGTTGTGGAGGGTGGGCCAGTGGACTGTCTTTGGGGATTGACTAGAGGTGGCGGAGAGGCCAAATGCCAAGTTGTGTGGAGGCTGACCAACTCAGAATGGTCAAGCTTGCATCAGGGGCCATAGGGGTTCTGCAAATCAAAGTAGGGCAAGGGGTTGCAACAGGAGTCTGGCTTGGGAGGTGCTGAGATAGTCACAGGAAGCAGTGCTAGGGTTGTTGTAAGTAGGGGCATCAATTGTTGTTGCCTTGAATAAGCTCATCAATGTAGCACAGCATGTTGTCTGTGCTGGCAGTGTCAGCCTAGGGTCTCTAGAAGGTCATGAGTTGGAGCAGTTCCAGGGGTCTCTGTGGTCATCCCCAGGTCTTAAAGGTGCTAGAGATGGTGTAGCATAGGCTGCTAAGTGGTGTTGGCCATATAGCTTTTACTTACTATAGTAGTCAATATGTTATATTATATTTATTATAATATAATATTAGATACATTATTATAAATATTTTGATATGTGCTGCTTATTAAGCAGCTTACTTTTGTTTTTATACTACATTGCCAATAGACTGGACTGGTCTGATTCAGTGTAGTGTGAACTCTAAGCTCACTTAACCTGTAACTTCATTACATTTTTTTGAATCCACCAGCTAAGATCTATTGCCCAGCATCTGACATCAGTTGCTGAGTTCATTGACAGAACTCTATCAGCTTCTCAAGCTTCTTGCACAGCCACACTGTGCAAATTTCAAACAGGAGATTGATGAGTAACCTTATACCTGCAGTCACCACTGATGGTGGGCAGAATGCCCATGACCTACGGGGAGACCCAGCAGACACTTAGGACATGCAAGCGTCCAATGTGGGTCAGTCAAGACCCAAGGCTTGAGATCAAGGTCAGAGCACTGACCTGTCCAGGAATGAAAGCGAGGCCCAGAGAGCTGAGAGCTTGCAATATGATGGCCAGCAATGGCCATGGGACAAAATGCCAGGGAGATTAACTCCCCTGGTTATGCAGCTGCCAGGAAGACTTTGACAGTCCAGCCAGCTAGCTTCCAAAAAGCCCTCTGATAAGGTCAAGCAGTCAACAGGCATCCAGAGCATCACAGGAGAGACTGATTTGTTGGTATGGACTGGGAGACCTATGCTTCCGAGCCAGAGTAGTGGTGCCAGGTAGGCCACAGCAGGCTCAATGCCCACCAGGATAGCAGAAGTCCGCATAGAAGAGGTACAGGAGAAGGATGCAACTCCTGAAGCAGGCAGCACAGAAAATTGTTTCCTGTGCACACCAGCAGTGGAGGAGGAGGCTGTTGAGTCATCTACTGATGATGACACTGGAGCAGAGGAGCAGCAGTTGAAAACTGCTTACACTGAGTGCTTGCAGGTGTTCTGGGATCTACACCCAGAGATGATGAAGTACACCACCCAGGCATGACTCAAGCAATATGCTTCAGTGCATATAGTAGCACTTAGGTAACAAGGGCACCAGGTGCCCACTGTATTCAGTACTAAATATACTAATTTAATGGTGAGGGTTCTCATTATAGAACTCCAGATGTATTTGCAGCATAAGGCCACAAGGCAATTGGGCTGTCAACTCCCTAGAGCCACATGTCCAAGGAATGCTCAGCATGTCATAATCAAGATGTCAGAGTAGAGCTAGTAGAAGGACCAGCATGGGTGCAGGAAGTGCCTGAAGTAAGACCAGTGAGTACCTTTTATACTCCAGCAGGACAAGGGTGGCATGAGGAGCCCCCACACATGCATAATCAAAACTCTAGGACAGAGATGTCAGGTCTGGAAAGATAAGCTAGTACTGCTTATAAGGTAGAGAGCAAGGCATCTTTGATGCTGCGTGTACCAATAGTGGAAATGTTGAGCAACAGAGTTGCATATCAATGTATGCGCAATGGCAATCTCAGGACTAGGAAACAGTCCCTTATTGATGATCAGGGCATTGTATTCAAGGCATTAAGCCCATTTACAAGATGTGTCATCAGTTTGTAATGCAGGGCCAGGAGAATCAAGCTTTTTCAGAACCAGGGCAGCACCACGATCATAATCAAGGAGACTTCCCCAATTAAGATGGTGCCACAAGACATGATGCCCCTGGTAGAGGCCAGGACAAGCGTCTTAGATCAATTCTTCAAGATGAAGGCAATTATGTCCACAGTCAAGGAGGCTTAGGATGTCCACAGCAGAGTGAACAAGGGAAATTGCTTTCTCAACCTGCCAATCTAGTGACTAAATCTCTAGACCAGTGAGAGGCCATTTGTATGCACTATAAAGCCATGCATGACCACCTTCATTGAGTAGTTGATGATGCCTTAGGAGTAACCTTATGGCTACCAGACAGAGTGAAGCTGCATAAAGCAGATAGTAGGCACATTTGCGCCTACATAGATGTGTCCAAGTTCAGTGACTTGGAGGACTTGGTGATGGACATATGCACCCACCTCACCATGTGTTTATATGGAGGTGACCATATGGAACGAGAATAAATTTTTGTTCTGCCTGAGTTCTTGGCTGAAGAGGCCATGGGGTGGTTTCAAAGAGCAGTGCTGCACATCAACCAGATCCAGTATGATTGGGCATTCAAGGAAGTTCTTACAGGACTGTATGATTAATTCATACACCCCTCAACATTGCAGAATGTAAGGCGGGACTTCTAGTCCACCAAGTACACCAAGAAGTTGGTTGTACAAGGGTTCTACAATACCCTTAATGACAATGCCCAGAATATAGCAGTATACCCAGACAGGTACACTATGCTCAAAACATTCTTGGATGGTATCGTAGCAGACATGTGCCGCTACCTGATATGTGAGGATGGGTTGTTCCCAGAGGTCAACAATGTTGAGGAGTTTGTGGTGTATGCCATAAGATATGAGCAGTTCCTTAAGACTGCTAACCACTACAAGCATTATAGTAGCCACAAAGAAGGAAGCAGGCAACTACCACTTGCTGGGGCACCCTTATAATATCAGCATGTAGGGACCTTCCTGGCCTTCCTAAGAAGGCCAACTTGGATTGTGACGGCAACACATGGTTTGTGTTATGCAGAGCCCCTGCTGGAAATTGAGGACATAGCCACCCATGACTAGAGTGGGTTTCGGATAGAGAACATCCTAAGACAAGGCCAGAAGTCAAGCCAGCCAACCCATCTGGGCAGACGGGGACATGGTTTGCATGCAGCTAGCCAGGCCACTATGCTACCAACTGCTCTGCAAGGGCAGGAGCTCTGAGCCCATCTTCATGCTGCACATACTGCAGCTGTGAGTGGGAGTGATGGAGACATCTTCACCAAGTCTGAGGCTGAGCACCCCATGAACAACCAAGAGCCTCCAGAGGAGGCATCAGGCACCAAGCCTGAAAATGTGGTTGTGGAGAAGGAGGAGTACGTCACCATAGATGAGCCTTGGCCACCATCAGATACGGTGGAAGTACTTCCCCCAGTGCATCTGAAGAGGAAACAGAAGGTGATGAGCCTTCATGAGGATGATATACCTTGGTTATGTATGCAATGGCAAGAGGAATTTGCCAATATAGTCAATGGGACCAAGGAGGAGCTCCCGCCATGATTGAAAGTGAACCATGAAATCAATCTTATAAATAAGAGCAAGCAGTACAAGTATTACTTGCTACACTGTCCACATGTACTTTAGAAGCAATTACGCAATAAAACTAATCACTATTTGAATGCTCAATGGTGGTCACCATGCACCACTGCTTAGGCTGCACCATTACTGTGCATCCCAAAGAAGGACAGAACCCTTCGAACGGCTCTTGATGCACATCATTGCAATGATAATACTATAAAGGATGTAACTCCTTTACTAGATCAGGAGGTGATCTGGGAAGACATGGCTTGAGCAAAGTATCGCTCAAAAATTGACCTCACTGACACTTACAAGCAGGTGTGCATTTGCATCAAAGATGTACCCAAGACCATGTTTGCATTGATCATGGGCACATCTACAAGCAACATCATGCAAATTGGAGACTGTAATGCCCCAGCAACCTTTCAGAGGTTAATGACCTCTATATTTTAAGATGTGATAGGACGTTTTATGCATGTCTACTTAGATGACATATTCATCTATTTGGATTCTATGGAGGAGCATGAACAGCACCTCAGAGTCGTGTTTGAACAACTATGCAAGTACAAGTTGTACTTGAAATGGAAAAAGTGTGAGCTTTATGCTCAAAGTATAGACTGCCTAGGGCATGTCATCAATGAGCAGAGTATTCATTCCAATCAGGACAAGCTTGACTGCATCCAGGAGTGGTGTACACCATGAAACTACAATGACATTCAATGGTTTGTTGGCCTTGTCAACTACATATCAAGCTTTCTGCCCAATGTTACTGCTTATACTGGGCCACTCATAGCTATGATGCAGAACGGGTCACCGTTCAATTGGCAGCCACTGCACCAGTGGTGCTTCAAAATGGTCAAGCAGATCTGTATGAAGACTCTGGTTATTTGACCAATTGACCACTGATGGGACGAGTGTAACGGTCCACACTTATATTATGTTACCTATTTTGTTAGTATGCGACGTAGCATCGCATTTATACTAGTGTTTATAGTTATTTGGAGCTTTTAGTTCTTTGTTCTTGTGTTACATAGCTGAAATCAAGACGCTAGTCTGATTCACTCGTGTGACTAAGGACTTGGAATTTCCACTACTGTAACTATGTTACATTTTTTTAAATCTTCTGGTTCTCAGCTATCAGCTATTGGCACTCTGTCGAACTTGTCGAACTTTATCAGCTTTTCTGCTTCTTACACCGCCAATCTAAAAAAATTTTCTGTTGAGAATACTCGGTCTGACATGGTCGATCCTTGTGGAGATAAAGCACCTGACGTGTCCAGTCCGGACAGTGGACAGTGTGTGGAAACAACAATGAAGTCGTCAACATACTTACCTCCGTCCAAGCATGACAAGGGGCAAGAGCCCTCAACCTCGGTCACTAGTGAAGGGTTTGGAATGCCAGGGGGCCTGTCTGTAAAGCGGATGAAAGGGATCCTGACCCCGGCCCCTGGAGGTGACATTCCGATAGCCATGTCAACTGGGGCCAAGGCGGGTCCAGCTGGACCCGAGAGGAAGCAGACAGTATCCTTTTGGACAACGGGGCCCAAGGACCAGGCGTCGGGGGCGCTGCAGTCTGAGGAGGTACGCCTAGGCACCGGAACAGCGGAGAGCTTGCCGTTTTGTCTGTCCAGGGCAGAGCAAGGAGGGGGCAAAGGTAGGGAAACGTCCCCACATACGAGGTCAGGAGCACGCTATGGGGTGTCTGTAGTGTGAGCGAGGTCTGTGTTGCGTCATGAGATACGCACCGGGATTAAGAGTGAACCTGATGGGGAGGGCAATGTATCTGCATTGCGGGTGAAGGCTGAACAGGAAGGGGACAGTGTGGGTCGCTGAGTGTATGTAGAGGATGCGTCCTCAGATGAGGAGGAGCAGGACAGGGTATCATCCACGCTCAGAGTGCAACTGAAGATTGTACTTGCAAAGTATCTGCAAGTGACAAAGGAAACAATGCAAGCGCGCCTGCAGCTGTATGTGGTAAAGCACATCCAGGTGATGAGGTGCCGCCAGCAGGCAGTGCCCTCTGAAGAGTCAGAAGGGTATGTCGAGCTGTTTGCTCAAATCTTCGAGCTTGAGTTGCAGCAGTACCTCGAGCAAAAGAGGATGAGGAGTAGTACGGCGTCTACTGCTACACCAACAAGGCACGATAGCGCTATACGCAGAGAGGTCAGGGGCAAGAGTCACGAGGTGACCAGCCAGCAGGCAGCTAGTGGGCGACAGCAGGGAAGCAAGGCAGTGCAATCTGCTGCGCCTGAGGCACAGAAGAACACGCCTGGGATAAATGAGGTGGCTAGGGCACATAGGAAGAACATGCACAATCAGTTGATCTGCCTGGTGGATGATGCACTAGGGGCACGTTTCAATTTCCCAGACGGGGTTAAGCCCCATAGAGCGGAGGCAAAGACTATACGGTCTTATACTGGGGGTTACCAGTTCTCACAGCTCAAGGACTGGGCCATTGACATGTGCTATCATCTGGTGGCATGCCACTATGGGGGAGATGATATGGATCATGAGCAGGTGTTTGTTTTGCAGGAGTTCCTGGAAGGAGAGGCAAAGGTGTGGTATCACCACCATATTCTGCATACAAATCAAACGGTCCAGGAGTGGATGTTCAAGGACATCCTCATTGGACTTTACAACCGGTTTGTGAGCCCGTCGACTATGCAGGATGCATGTGAGGCCTTTTGGAAGGTGCAGTATAGTGAGAAGATGGGCATGCAAGGGTTTTATAATGTGCTTCAGAAGCACGCTCAGAATATGGCTGTCTACCCAGATGGGTATACCATATGTGAGGCGTTCCTGGATGGATTGCCCTCAGAGATGAGGAGATCGCTGATCTGTGACAATAATTTGTCTCCGGAGATCAATACTGTGGATGAGTTTTTGGCGTATGCTGTATGATACGAGCAGTTGCTGAAGACGGCAACACACTATGAGCAGCGGACAATGAGGCAGCAGATGCCTCAGCGGACAGCTGATAAAATTGGCATGTTTGTAATGCGGCAAGCTGACCTGGTGTTGGGTAGCACCCTGCGGATTGTGGTCCGTGATGATCAAAAGGTGAACAGGGCCGCCCAACGGGGAGGTGGAGATGAGAAGCCGTGAGAGGATCGGGCCAAGAACAAGGGAAATAGGCAGGGACAGGGCCTGCTGCATAAAGACAAGGGTGGAGGCCCGAGGGCGGGGCTGAAGATTGTGAGTAAGGCGAGAACGCCTGGGGTCCAGCAATGCTTCAACTGTGGAGCACGCGATCATTTTGTGAATTCTCCAAAGTGCCCCCAGTATAGGCCACGGGACTGGCCACAGCTTTGAGCTGCCCATATGGTGGACGGCGGTGATGGGGAGACTAGTGAGGCCAGCAGCGGGCCAGGAGGGGACTCGGAGGCTGAATTGGCTGACAGCAAAGCGAGTGATGATGAATGCATGGTGGAGGGGGATGATGAGTTGGTGACTGTGGATATGTACGCCAATGATTACTATAGTTGCAATAGCGACTCAGAACACCTGGTGGCGCTCACAGACTACCCAGAGGACGAGTATGATCGCCCGAAAGGGGACCAGCGTGTGCAAATGCGGCGAGTGACGCTGCATAAGGCCTCGACAAAGCTGAGTCGCCCGAGGTATAGGCAAGATGAGAAGGCATGTCTGGTGACATACATAAATGTGAATGGTAGTCCTACATGGACGTTGTGGGACTTGGGAAGTACCACGTCAGGAATCACACCCCAGTTCGTGCATGTGCATCAGATTCGCGTTAACAAATTGGAGGAGCCCATAACTCTCCAGTTGGGGACAGTGGGGAGTAGGTCGGTAGTCCAGTTTGGGACGAAGGCCAAGGTGGCTGTGGGCGGGGTGTCCACGACAGAGTACCTCAATGTAGCAAACTTTGATTGCTATGACATGATTATTGGTATGCCATTCATGCGCAAGAATTGAGTCCTCCTGGACTTTAGCAAGGATGAGGTAGTTGTTAATGGTGAACGACTGAAGGCAGAGCGAGTGGTCTTGGAAGACACAGATGGGCGCCTGCATCGACAGAGGGCGACCAAGAAGCGCCGCGATGAGGACTGACTCCATGGTCACCAATGCAAGGCGGCAGTGGAGAAGGTGAGAGAGGAAGTTGAGCCTGTGGCCAGTCTACCGGCGGATTTGCCATGCCTGATGATGACTGAGGAGGAGTTTCAGGCAGGTCAGATGGATTGGCCTGGGACAGTGAGGAACGGGAATGCCAGATTTTAGATGAGGCATGCGGTGAGAGCGTCGAGTGAGTGCCAACCAACGACGTCAAAGGTCAAAGTAGAGGACCTTGTAATGGAGGAAGAGGAGCAGCAATGGGCCGTGGAGGTGGCATTGGTAGCAGGCGCCAGGTGCGCCCTGTGGGACCGGCCCTGTGTTGCGCCCGAGGTGCAATGGGCCTATGACCCACGGATGCCACGAGAGTAGAACAATCTGGTGGCGTTGATGTGCGTCCGCGATGTATGCAGGGGGCCTAGTAGAGGCGAGGTGTATCACCTAGCTACTTCAGATGAAGTGTCGACGCCTTCGGAGATTAGGTTCGAGGAGGCAGCACAGTCAGCACCGGGGCTGCTACTGTGACTGAACGTTGGGGATGGCAGCGCTGAGCGCCTGCAGGCACTCAATGACAGGTTTCACGGGCACCCACGGGGAGTGGTGGACAGACACTGGCCAGCTGACAAAGGCAAGAGGCCAGAGGTGGAGGTGGAGCTGCTGCGCCAGCAGTGGCAGAGGGAATATGCCAATATTGTCAATGGGACGAAGGAGGAATTGCCTCCCTGGAGGGATGTCAATCATGAGATAAATCTCATTGACAACGATAAGCAGTATAAATATCATCTGCCTCACTGTCCACGAGCGTTGCAGGACCAGCTGCAGGACAAGACCAACTGTTACTTGAATGCATGTTGGTGGGAGGCGAGGCCGGTGGCGCAGGCAGCGCCACTGTTGTGCATTCCCAAGAAGGATGGGACATTGCGCACAGCGCTGGATGCATGGCAGCGCAATGATAACACTGTTAAGGACGTGATGCCTCTGCTAGACCAGGAGGTCATCCGGGAGGATGTGGCTTGGGCAAAGGTGCAGTCAAAAATTGACCTGACTGATGCATAGGAGAAGGTGCGCATACATACGTCTGACATACACAAGACGCTGTTCGCGTCACCCATGGAGACGTTTGTGAGTAATATTATGCAGATCGGCGACTGTAATGCGCCGGCAACGTTTCAGAGGTTGATGACCTCAATATTCCGTGATGTCATCGGGAAGTTCATGCATGTGTACTTGGATGACATATTTATATTCTCGGACTCCATTGAGGAGCATGAAAACCATCTCAGGGTCGTGTTTGAACGACTCAGGGAGAACAGGTTGTATCTTAAATGGAAGAAGTGCAAGTTGTACGCAGAGATGGTTGACTGTTTGGGTCATGTAATAGATGACCTGGGGATCCACCCCGATGCGGATAAGATTGATAGGATTTGGGAGTGGCATGTACCACGGAATTACAATGATATCCAGCGCTTTGTGGGGTTGGTAAATTATATTGGCACCTTCTTGCCAGACATATCAGCCTATATGATGCCTGGCCCGGTTGGCCCAGTACCTATGGAGGTTGATGACGAAGTGAGGAATGCACCGCAGTACTACTACCCGCACCTGAGGGGAGCAGTGCAGTTGATTCCACAACCACAGGAAGTGGCGCAGTATGCGCCAAGAGGTGATATGGGAGTCCCCCTAGCGCCACAAGTGCCTCCGTGGGCACCACGGCAATTGCAAAATGTCAGAATGGAGTCGCGAGTACACCGGACGCAAGGGGTACTGTGAAGACTCCAGGTGCTTGATCCTCTGGCGCTGAGACGCCAAAAGCCCCTCTTGCCACGAGAAGCAGGCAGGAGAAGGGCAGGGGACAGGTGGAGGAGCCAGTAGAGGTGGAGGAGGAAACACAAGAGGCCATGCAGCGGGGTACTCTGTGCCCTCGGATGCCGAGTTCTTGAGTGATCCGCTCGTGATGATGGTGTTGAGTGGGCTGCTGGATGAAAACAATAATTTGCGATGTCAGCAACAGATGGCGCTGCAGCAGCTAGCAAATGTGCAGAAGCGCAAAATGCAGAGCCAGATGGAGGACCGCAAGAGTGAGCCCAAGAGGGCTAAAGTAGCAGAGGAAGAGCATGGTGATTTACTACGGGGGCATGAAAAGCAGCCAATAAAGCCGTTAGTGGAGTTGATGGAGGGACCGTTCACCGGGATCGCAGTGGAGGGCCGTGATGAAGGTATGGAGGCAGGAGAACTGCCCTCTGGAGAAGTGTCAACCGCAGAAAGTACGGGGATCCGCAGGGCAGAGGAACTGGCAGTGAGAGTGAGTGAGACACCAGTGGGGAGAGTGGGGGCGCCAAGTGCGCCCAATAAGGGTATGGAGGCGTCCATACATGCACCCAGCCCAGTGATGGCAGCGCCAGCAAGGAGGTGGGGGCCTAGGCGTCAGGTTGATGTGAGCAAACTGTTCTCGCAAAATTTCCCTGCCAATGTTCCGTTTGGGGCAGGGCCTGCCCAGCTACAATTTGTACTTCCAGAGCTCCTGCCCACTCCAGCCAGCGTGTTTGTCATAGCACTGGTTCCGAGTGATCCATGACCTGCTCCCAGCAGGAAGGTAGAGAGTAAAGGCAAGGCTAAGGCAGCCTTCGGAGACGTAGCGGACGAGGACAGTGATTATGGGCAGGAGTCATCCTCCTCCACATCGGAAGGCAAAGAGAGTAGGCCTGGAGAGTCCTCAATGGATCGCCTGGGGAGACAGCTGTATTTTGCGCAGGCACACAAAAAGAAGGCAAATTGGAAGCTGGAGGCAGAATGCCTTGTGGAGAGACAGGCCAAGTTGCAGTCCAGGAGAATCCTGGACTTGCTAGGGGCATACGTTTGGAATACCCATAACGTGGAGCGATGCAACTTCTGCTTTGTGGGGGGTCTGGGAGAGTACTTTTACTAGTCCCCTTACTCCAATGCTGTTTTCTTTGGGAACGAGGCCAATAAGGCCTCGTACTTTGAGCAGCAATACCAGAAGAGTGTGGCAGTAGCACGCACAATGGTATACAAGCATGTGCCACGGAGATTCCCCATGAACCCGCATGAGCTAGACAGGCTGTTCAAGTACCTGTCTAACGAGCACGCTCCACGGCTGGAACATATTGTGGCGTACATGCTGTTCACGGAGTTCCAGCACTTTGTGGGGATGATTGAGGCTGACTTCCGAGACGATATGATGAGGTATGCGCTGGACAATGCAATGTTTGCATCCCCAGTCGACCCTTGATGACCAGGCATGGCAGAGGACGATGCCATGATTGAGTGGGTGACCATACCCCCTCGGTTGACAACGTGCAAGGAGGATGGCAGTGTGCAACTTGTGGCTATGCGGCCCCCTCCACCCGCACAACCATTTGACCTTGACACATTGGTGCGGTATGCCATTGTATTTGGCCACCCAGGCCTGAATAATGCATTTACTGGTCTGGCCTTCGACTTGGCATATTGGATACACTACCATATGCTCTTTGGTTATGCCTTGGCACGGGCAGTGTGTGCCAGTGGAGCAGGTTGACCCACAATA
Organism: Macrolepiota albuminosa; assembly: GCA_027475525.1. NCBI lineage: Eukaryota > Fungi > Basidiomycota > Agaricomycetes > Agaricales > Agaricaceae > Macrolepiota > Macrolepiota albuminosa. The sequence continues at coordinate 255,225 of JAMWFC010000107.1, forward strand.
GTGCAACAGCTGGCACTGGTGTTTGCACAACCTGGATTGTATAGGGAGGCTGTAGCGGCCTTCAATGAGAAGGATGCTCAACACCCATTTCAGCCACTGGGCGGGGAAAGCTTTGATTGCCACCGAGTATATGTGCCCAAAAGCGCATCACAGAATTTCAGCGACGATGATGCCATTTGAGTGCTGCTGCAGAATCGTATTCCAGTAGAATGGGTGGACCATGCTTACACCTATGGATTGGTGTATATGGAGCAGCACTTCTTCAAACCCACCATGTCGCTCGATGTCTTCTGAGCAGCCAATAACAAGCGACATCATCGCTTGGCTACGTACAGCGTGCCTCCAGCCATCCCAAACTGGGACGGGTGGCGGGAGATGGATGCAGATGATCGATATCGCCTCTTGTTTAAGGCCTGTGAGGAGGAGAGGGCAGGCATGCCCACGCAGAGCAGGGAAATGTACTACTATATTGATACCAACCCCAACTTTGAGTATTTGTGGATGAGACCACGGGAGGACATTCCTCCCATCCAGACACCTCCTGGGCGCCCTGTGGACACCGAGGCGACTAATGTCGCCCTGGAGGATACGGAAATGGCTGCCCCCAAAGAGGTTGTGGAGGCCTAACCATAGTCGTCGACTAACGTCGACTTAAGAGATGAAAGTGGCAGCGGATTGGGCAAGGCTCCTAGCCTATCACCCACCCCATCCAGATATTCAGTGTAGCTAGGAACACTGCGTGCGGAGAGTGGCGCAGTAGTGCCCGGCAATATTGAGAGATGAAGACACAGGGGTGGCAATGCTGCCCCACCCAAAAAAAGGATTGAGAATGCACCGAGGCAGCAATTGAGCCCTCGATGCAATACCAAGATGTTAGATCGTGATAACAATCTCAATGGGGGGCATGTAACAGCCCACACTTATATTATGTTACCTATTTTGTTAGTATGTGACGTAGCGTCACATTTATACTAGTGTTTATAGTTATTTGGAGCTTTTAGTTCTTTTTTCTTGTGTTACATAGCTGAAATCGAGATGCTAGTCTGATTCACTCGTGTGACTAAGGACTTGGAATTTCCACTACTGTAACTACGTTACAACAAGCCTATTTGGCTCATTTGTTGGTCTCACTACTTTGAGAGTGATGTAGTCAGAGAGGCTCATGAGCCTCACAAGTATGTGCAGGCAGATTGCTGCATAGACCCAGATGGAGAGGATTTACTTGTCCATTGGTACCAGGAGACCAGGAAACATGTCCTGGAAGTATGCAAGATGTGCAATAATGAACAGAGGCAAAGTACTTGTCTCAGAGAGCAGCATAAAGAGCGGGATGTAGCTGCCAAGCTGCTAAAGGAGCATGAGGTCATGGAACCAGCCTCACCAGAACCCAAGAGCCCTGATCAACCCTTTACTCTGGCTGAAATGCTAGAAGGCAAATTGTCTTTGTCCCAGCCATCTAGCCTGGGGAAAGACAACTTTTGTAAGGAAGTGGAGGCCCTGGAGAATATTGTGTTGGTGCATGACACCATTATTGAGATGTGAGTCTTTCAGGCAAAAAACCCCAATTACTGTAGGCAAAAGGATCCACCTATATCAGTGGGAGCATTGGTCTATCTGTCAATGTGTAACTTAAGGCTGCTCAAGGGATGGGCAAGTAAACTCTGCCTGAAATGAATAGGCCTGTACTGTGTGCTAGATGCAGAGCCAAGTACCTCCAACTACATGCTGGAGCTGCCACATGCATTGCAGGAACAACAAATTGTTCCACAGTTCCATGTGTCACTGTTGCAACCATATAGTGTGTCTGACAACATGTTATTCCCTAACAGGGTGACCCCAGGCCCCTATGACTTTGGGGCATGAGCCAATGATGAATGGTTCATCAAGTGCATAATTGGGCACCAGTGAACTGAGCGGAATATACTCAAGTTTGAGGTATGTTGGTCCCTTGGGAACACAACATAGAAGCCATACTCCCATTGCTCCAAGTTGGTGGCACTTGACTGCTACAATTTAGAGCTGAAGGGCATTAAGCGCCCACATCAGTTAGGTAAGCATGCCAGTAGCTAATTTGATCAGCAGTGCCAATTATGGCTTGGCTGAGTTGGTCAGCAACTGTGGCTGAGACATATCATAAAATTTGAAATTTCTTTTTTCCCTTTCTTTCTTCAACTATGGACACCAATGAGCAGCAGCAGCAGCAAGCATTTGAGTTTTTGCCATCAGTCTTACCATTGGCTGAAGGAAGGGCAGATGGCTCCTCCACTTACCCAAAATGTGCCTCAGTGGAGATAATCACAACAGCCTGTGAGCTTCTCACAGCAGCAGCAACGACCAGTGGCAGCCTACCTGCCGCAGCGGCTGGTGATCAGTGGCTATCAGCCACAACAACTCATGCAGGGCAATGTTATGCCCCAAGACACATCTGTGGGTAGCTATCAGCCCCAGCAACCAGTAGCGGGCACTTATGCACCACATCACGCTGAGGGCCAATTTCAGCAGTCCCAGTATGGGGGGATATTCAGTCCTCAAGCAATGCCAGGATTGGGGCAGCTTGCCCCTATAATGATGAGGGGGGCAATGGGCACACATTCTTTGCCTCAGTTTAGTGCCCCAGCACACTACCCTGGCATGGGTGGTGTGCCTGTAATGATGCTGTACTCCCTGGCTTAGATGGGAGCTTGGGGTGTGATGTCCCAGTACAATGCCTTGTATGAGGCATGCTGATGGAGAGTCTGGCCAGGCTCTCCTTGTTACAGCAGCTGGAGATGCTGCACCAATCTGAGCCCAGCTCAGAAAAAGAGTCACATTCTCAACACGACAAAGAAAAAGCACAGGCTATCAAGCCCACTCACAACCAGGACTTTGTCCTGACTTTCCTCCTCCAACACCTGGGGAACAATGGGTACAACATACCCACAGACTTGTCATTTCTCTGTGATATGGAGGCTATCATCCTCATCAGTCAGATGATGGACAACATGGATCATATGCATGCTCAGTGCAAAACTGATCTTCTTGCCCTTTTGGCCACTTGCAAGTGGCAGACTACACTCCTGAGTCGGAACACTGACTCTAGCAAGAGGGCATGTTGTCAAGGAGTGGAGGATGCACCCTCCCATTCAACTCAATCAAGCATTTCTGCTCCCAGCCAGGAGGCTGGCCTAGGATGAGACATCCTCCCCTATGATGAAGTCTCTGTCCCAGCCACTCTCGAGCTGATTCAGCGCCTCACTAGTGGCATATCTGAGGTTGTGTCTTTGTGACCATTATCTGTGATATCTACCATGCACTCTGGAGAGCAGAGTTTCTGAGACATCAGTGCACGTCCCACTGAGGCTAAGGCCTTGCAACTCCAAAAGGATTGTTGGGGTAAGCATCCAGAAGGGCATGCATATGTCAATGTGCACTTCCCTGAGGATGCTCCAAAAGGGGCCCAGAGGCTAACATCCCCTTTTTACCTGCAGTATTGGTAGAGGGCCCCCCAGCCTGATATCCTCAGTATGTGTAGGCAATGAACCATATTCAGAGAGTTCTGTTCCAGAGAGGCTGCTGTCCCCACCCTCCTCCAATGATGACTGGTATGAGGAGCCTAAAGAGGCTTGTATGGAATCCCCTGTGCTGCACAAGACTGCAGCACAATGTATGGCACGTGAGCAGTGCAACAGTAATCAATGGCCCAAGATGGACTGTTGGGCACAAGATAGTGCCAAACAAGAAGCTGCCCTCCTCAAAGAAGAAACTGGGTGCATCCCTGATGTGCTTGGCATTGTAATCTATTGAGATCACACTATTGAGCACCAGAACTCATTTTTTGGTGTGGGGTTGGCTCCCCAATTCTACTGGTCACCAATGACCAACACTATTTTTGTCGGGCAAGAAGCCCACACAGCCAGGGCCTTTGAGGCTGACAAAAAGGGCAATGCTATGCAGATGCCCCACAACAGTAAGGTGTACCAAGTTGCACCTTGTGGGTTCTCCCACAGCCCTTGAGAGCTTTGCAGGCTCCATTCACTGGTGAACAACCAGTTTATGCCAATTTGTCAGTGTCAGTTGGGCTATCGAGCAATGTCTCAATTACTTGACAAGGCTCTGTATAAGACCATTGTGGTACCTTTTGTGAGTTCTGAGGAGTGGAAGCAAGTCCCACAGATAATTTCTCCTTTGCAGATTTATTGCTGCAAGGAAAGTGGAAGGCTGGCCTTTGTCAGCCTGACTCCCCCTGATCCAAAGCAACCCTTTGCTTTGGACTATCTGGGCTTATATGCCCTTTTCTATGGATGTTCTGGGACACCCAACATGTGGACTGGTCTGGCCATGGACTGTGCCATGCACATTCATTGGTGCAGCCTTTTTGGATTTGTGCTTGTATGTGCTATCAGTGCCAGCCACCCATCTAAGACCACAGTGCACAAGTACCTGGCATATGTGTTTGCATGGCCAGGCCTCTATAAAGAGGCTATTGCCAAATACGAGATGGCTATGGGGCAACTATTTGTGCCCCTCCATTCTGAGAACCCAACTTTTGAGGCTTGGGCTGTGAATATCCCAGAGGCTTTGGCTTCCATCTTCACCACTTCAGACATGTTACATGTCCTTCTTCACAACCGAGAATCACTACTAAAACAGGATAGCAGTAGTGGCTTACTTCAACACAATAAAAAGGTAATGTATACTGAGTTGCAATAAAACAAGCACAACATCAAAAACAATGATCCATGTACTTAAAGCAACAATAGAGTAGATGGCTGCTGATTGCTGTGATAGAATATGAGGAGCAATTGACAAAGCATAAAAAACATCAGCTGGTCCTTCAAGTCATAAACGCTCATGGAGATAATAGGCAATATCAGCTTCCCAAAGTTGCAGTGGATTATCCTGTAGCCAAAAAGATTCTATATTATATATACAAAAAAAGAGAAGAAAATATAGCACACTTACAGTTGCAAGAGTTCTTCTCTGTTTAGCAGGCTCATCTACTATGTCAACATCATTAGGATCTATCCAATGATAATAAATGCTATTGTAGACTTTATTTTAATGTTTACTTGAATTAACTATAAACTGGAAATCTTCAGGCTAGATTAAATCAACATTAGCCAATAATTTATGGAGATGAGATCCAATATGGTGAGTAAATTCAATTGGAATAGTACTGTTTTAATTTGTTTTGTAGTATGAGGCAAGAATGTAACATTGAATTGAGTGGATAGAGGCAAGGTGTCAGCTGTAAAAGTATCATAATCATAGTCTTCATACTGTTGCTTTCTTGGTGCCATGATGAATAGTATGTGATTGTTAACCAACAAGATATAAATACATACTGAGGTTTTTATAGACTACAAAATAACTTAAGTTGATATCTGATGAGAATATTAACAAACTCAAATTACTCATCATGTGGCATTAAGTTTAAAGTCTTTCAAAGTAAATAATAGAGTGCAAGTACTACTTCATGCTATCAATAGATAGTAGATATGCATATACAATTCTATTAAGGAAATAGATCCAAAGACTTTTGCTTCTTCTGAAGAGTAATAGTCACAATAGTAAATTCATTCTGTCCATGATGAAAAATCATTCCATTGAGGTCTTGAACTAAGCTTTGATGATGCTCTTCTTCTGTTATAAAAACAATGTAACATTCTAAAGGAGTAATTACAGAATTGTATTGTTTATGGCATAATTTAACACCAGACCAAGCTCATGTTAGGAAATAAATGCGCTGCATAATAAGCTTAAGAGATGAAGTGGGAAAGTATTAAAAAATATATACATTGTTTATGATCATATTCAATACTAAGCAGCTTTTGCCAGTGGTCAAACTTAGACTAGTTTGTGTTTCCTTAGGAAAAAGTGAAAAGGAAACCTGTTATGCCATTTCCAATGTATCAATTTCTGACAGGATAGGGCATCACAATGGTACATGTCATATGTTGTATGGGAGCTCCCTTTGTACCATACCATATGTGTCCAGCAGAGTCTGCTACACTGGAGCGGAGCAGTGCCCACAGTGTTGTAGAATACAGAGCTGCAGACGTGTCATAATGTGCTGTATAACATGGTTCAGTGGATCGATAAAAGGTGGGCACACACATATGCATGCAGGCCCGGTGGATGCCAGCAGATACTAGTGGACATCAATGTGCATCAGCAGCCACCAGCAGGCATCAGCCCATGAGTAAAAACCTCTTCCATTGGTGGACGTCATGGCATGAATAAACCCTCCTTGAGGATCCCCACTTGTCTCCCCTCTCCCTTCCTCCCCGCAATAACTCAAGGCTGTGCACCTCCCCTTCCCTCCTTTTCCTATTCCCAATGCCAGCATACATCCACAAAAGGGCCCTGCAGACCTATGCAGGCCTACGCAAGCTACCAGCAGACATCTATGCAGACCTACGTCAACCTACTCAAACCTATGCAGGCCCACCCAGGCCTGCGCAGGACACCAGCAGACATCTGCAGAGGCCTATGCAGGCCCATGGAGGCTGGTTGGATCAAAAAAAAAAAGGCAACTCTGATTCCTCCTATGTCTGTGAGGGGGAATTGAACCCCTGGCCTTGGACAAGCCTTCAGCAATGGAACGCACATAAAAAAAAAGGCAACTCTGATTCCTCCTATGCCTGTGAGAGGGAATTGAACCTCTGGCCTTGAGCAAGCCTCCAGCAACAGAACACACATTTAACCATTGCACCACAGGTCTGTTACTAATGGATAGATTCAAAGATCAGATAGCACAATGAACGAATGTCCATCTACATTTCTACAAGTCCCCATATGGATATTTTGAGGTGTCTGCCATATAGGGTGGCGTCTCAGAGAGCATGGGAGGTGGTGGAAGAGGGATGGGGGTGAGGAGAAAGAGGGAAAGGGGGAAAGGGGAGGAGCATGAGTGTCCACTGGTACACCAGCAAACATAGCAGACATCAGACATCAGGTCAGGAGGAGAGAAGCAGGATGCAATATGGCATACAAGAGTGGCATGTGAGGTAGTGTGGGGAGAAAGAGGGGGAAGGGCAGAAGAAGGTGGCATGCCAGTGGGTGGTAGTGGATGTCAGCATGTGAGCCACCACAGCTAATGTCAGCGGATGGTAGCTGACATCCAAAGAAATCTTCCTGTGTAAAAATAACAAACAATTTAGTAGGGATGATGTTGGATTGAAAAAGGGAAAACAAGTCCAGTGGACTTGTGTCCTGTCTATGAAGATGAATAGATCAAATGAATTTACTGAGATGGTGTCTTTTGACCAATCTATGTGTATACCATGAGGTTGCAACCAGTCCCAGTGGTTCAGTAGAATAAATATTCAGTATTGTGTAGAGTGGTGGGTTTGACTCTCCTAGTATACCTTGATGACGTATAATGGTGTCTTTGTATACTGCTGCATTTTTGCACTACATGTACACCATACTGACTTTTGGTAAGCACCTGTGGTCAAATGGAATATTGATACATTTATATTTCATATTGTGCACAAGAGGCAGGTTTGACTTCTGCTAGTGCACATTAGAGCAGCAGGCCACAGACATCCGCTAGCATCAATAGCCAGCCATAGTGTATCATTGCTTGTCATGTGCACTGCAATAAATACATGCACAAGTTCATCCATTCTATTCTTCTTCAGTAATATCTAAAGTTTTAAACGGATCAACTTCATGATGCTAGCATTTTATTTGTAATAAATTGATTGTGTAATCATTGAATAGTGTGTGGTTTTTTGCATCCATGAGAGTGGCATAACAGATCAAAACAACAGAACGGTTAATCTTAACAAAAAATAACCAATGGAAAAGCCATGAATTATAGTAACTAACAATTAAATTACTTGTCCAATGTGTATTCCTCTTTTTCATTAGATCCATGTAATGCATCTGAATAGAACAAATCCTCATCAAGCAGGTAGTCTGCTGTCAAAAATGCAAAGTCCTCTGGTGTACATGTAATGCATCTGAATAGAACAAATCCTCATCAAGCAGGTAGTCTGCTGTCAAAAATGCAAAGTCCTCTGGTGTATATGGCCTCTGAGGTCTGATAAGTGTGATGTCTTCATAGTTTGCTATCAGGCATGACAATGAAGATGGTGAGGGTGACTCTGACATATCAACAGACACATCATCAGTATGACCAGCTTGATTGAAAGGGCCAATGGGCCTACATCTGAGGGTGACTCTGACATATCAACAGACACATCATCAGTATGACCAGCTTGATTGAAAGGGCCAATGGGCCTACATCAACCATGTTTTGCTCTAGCACAAAATTCTTATTCTGTTGAAATAAATTAACTATGATTACCAGTGCCAAATTATAACTCATGTTGTTGATACAATTTGTTAATTCTTCTCTTATTCTTATGTTGAGTTATATATGTCTCATATTCCTCCCATTCCTGGACATTGTTACCAGTAGGTAGGGTTGGAGAAGGAGATTGTTGGAAGGGGGAAGACTGGGATTGAAGAGCCATTACATCAAAAAGCGGTGGAAGATTTTCTTCATCATCAGCTTCATCCGTCTCTTCTGCTATCATAAGAAATAGCGGCAGAAGGTTTTCTTTGTCCTTGGTTGCCATATGTCTGCCTCTCCAGACTTTTGTTTGTCCACTGTCACTGGCCTCCACGGTCTTGATTGCTTTTAGTCCTTCTGCTCCTTCACCAACAAGGAATAGAGGTGACAAAGAATTGTCGTCCATCTATTCTTCCACAGAAATGAACAGAGGGCGCAAATCATTGTCTTCCATCTCCTCTTCTGCAGGAATGAACAGAGGCAGCAAAGATTTGTCTTCCATCTTATCATCCACCACAATAAACAAAGGAGGGATACTCTCTAAGTCAGGGTCATTAATGGATGGATTAGGGATATCCACCTTGTTAGGTTCCGCTAAGTCAGGGGCTTTCTGGAAAATCAACGCCCTTACAAGGCAGATTTGATCTACGGATACTTGGGTGTCTGGAACTCCGGGGCTAGGACTCCAGGATTCAAGACATGGACAAGGGGAGGTCCCGGAGAAGGGAACTTGATCTGGGGGCTTCGGGTTTTTAGAGGCTGAGGGTTGGGGGGTGGTCGAGTTGAAATCAGAGATTCTAAGACGAGACCGGATTAACAAATTACAAGTCACGAAATGCATACCAAGCTTAGAGCATGCAGTTGTTCAAGCATGCCAGTCAAAGCATGCCAGTCAGTGCGTACCAGTCAAGCAGAGAGCATGCAACAATTCAAGTTAATATCAAGACTAGCGAGTACAACGGGGAACTATGCTATAAGTACTACGGGACTGGGTCTCGGAGTTCTGGGGTGTCTGGGATAAGTCCCGGGAGGCATTGAGTATTGGACGGAGACTGTATATCTGGATCAGTGTGGGATGCACAATCAATTAGTGCAGAGGGAGTTGTGATGTGTGATGCGTGATCGCCGGAAGCAAGCAGCGTGATCTGATTGTTAATGGTGGTTGATCCTGGGGTCCGTGATGCAGGGTTGCCGGGAGTACTGGTTGATGGCAGTCTTTGATGCGTGTGATGGCAGTGTTGGCAGCTGTGGGGATGGGGCACGTCGTCACGTTGTGAGGTTGACGAGAGAGGCTTCCAGATGGGGCTCCGGAGGTGTGCTGGGGAGGGGTCATGACACATCTGGTCATCATCAGTTTCCCCCAGCTCCATGAATGTCCAGCAGATATGAGCTGCTGAGGCAGAAGGAAGTTGAGATGTTGGTTGAACCACAATGCAAGAGTGTTCCATTGTAGGACCATACACTAGTCCAGGTTTACTCTAACAGTAGAGGTGGTGGAATAGATGTTGTGGGTTTGAGGGTTCAATATGTGTCAAGGATGGCCATTGGGGAGAGTTGACATCAGAAAGAGTGGTAAAATGGGCCATGGAGAGTCAGTCTTGAGGATCAGGCTGCTCACCATCAATACTGTTGGTATGGGATTTGATGCCTGTCAATTGGCCTGTCCAAGCAGGATCCACCGACCTGGCAATGGAATTGACAATGGAAGCAGCAAAGGACTTGCTGCTAGCAAACAGGCGGATCATATCGTTGGCCATGGGGACATGTTCTGTCCTACTTAGCGACCACCACTTATCTAGGGCTAGAAGCGTCCGCTGGTGGCCTCTGGTGAATCTGCTACCTGCAAAGACATGGAGCAAATCATCTGGTGGTAGATGCCATTGCACTGTTGCTTGTAGAAGCGGATACTGCTATGTATCAGATTTTTGTGCCTTGTCAACAAAAGTGATTTTCAACAATTCCATTACATGTGACTGTCACAAATCTGTTCTGATTATCTGCTGATGGCAGCAAGCTGCATCCATCAGTTCAATCTGTCTCTGCATCCACCATTTTCACAGTAGATCTCTTGCATCTGCTGATGGCAGCAAGCTGCATCCATCAGTTCAATCTGTCTCTGCATCCACCATTTTCACAGTAGATCTCTTGCAGGTTGGGGGGAAATAAAATCAGGAAGCACCTGCCTAAATGTATCAATTGCTATTGAGGCCAATTCTTGCCACATGGCCACCTTTTTGTAGGCATATGACTGGAGACCTCTTTTCTTCACTGACATACCATGCCTCAACCAAATATCTGCCTAGTTGAAGAAATACCAAACTGTCCACTCTATTTCACTTGTGACAAGCTGACATTCCTCTGTCCATCTGTTGTGTTGTGCTCTAGCATGTAGATAATAAACACAATTAACTGAAGAGATATGTACACAAACAGATGTAATGATAACGGAAATGTTAACAAGAGGACTCACATTCAGAAATAGTTGCAGATTCATTTGCTATATCAGAATTAGAGTGCCATATCCAAGATACCTTGATCCTTGATGAACTAGAAATGTTGAAATCTCATATAGCTGTGCTTGTATTTAAATCCGCTTTCTGTAGAACCAGATATGTCCGATCCCAGTCACAGCAGAGCACTGCGGCATCGTGCATAGACATGAGCCTTCACCAGGATTGAGGCCTGGATTCTTTGAAGAGATGCATGAGCTTGAGTTTTTACATTCTTGCTTGGGACGACCTAGATGACATGAGAATATAGGAATGATTTCTCTGCAATAAATTCCTGAAGGGCTTGCAGGAGCCTTTTAATTTGAATCAAGTGCAGATTGCACTCTATCATTGTTAATGGTGAGACATTACCCATGATTATAGATGGGAAGGAGATTTCAAAATCTTCTGGAACAACTACATCCGTTGGTCCAAGGTTATCTGCCAGCAGTATCAGTGGATCCACTGGCTGTCCATCTTCTGCCATTTTATTGTCGTCAAAGGCTCTGGGAACTTCATCCGGTTCCAGGGGGGTAGTCTGCCTTCCACTAGCAATAAACCTGCTCCTGTCCTGAGAAGCAGCAAGGACATTGAGTTGAACCCTTAATAGTTCTCTTTCTGCCTCAACCTTTTGCTGATCATTATTGCTTGCATGCTGATTCGAACAGCGAACCTGGTCCTAAATTGCAATTCTGAGCTTCCAATTAGTGAGATAGGTTGGACCATCAGCAATCCACCTTACTGCTGCTCCTCAATGGCAAGAGCAAGTTGAATCCAGAAGGAATGAATATCTGTCACTGCAACATCCATTGAGTAGTTTCCACTGTCTGCTGCTATTCAGTCTTCACTTGCATTATTGAAGGTCATTGTACAAGCTTTCAGAATATCTATCGCTTTATAGTTTCTCTCCTCTCTGAGCTTTTCTGCCTTAGCTATTTCGGCTTCCCAGCTTGTTAGTAAATCTGTTGATATTCTGACAGATTGCTCAGTGAAATATTGAATGGCTGCATCTCTCATCTCAACAGCAGTCCTGTACTTTTGACATAGGAATGGAACCATGTCAAGCAGCTTCTTCCAGTTTGAGTCATACATGTGATTATCAAGGATTTCTGCCCAATGTGCCAAGGTAGCTATACAGGCCATCTGTGAGACTTTATTTAGTATAAACCAGAGACTTTCAATTATCTCCTCAGCCAAATGACCAGCCCCAGAAATGAAGGATGGGGCAAAGCAGAAAAAACAATCCTCCTTATGCCCATGGACATGAAGAAGTCCTATTGCAAAGTCCACGAGTAGATTATCTGGCAGGACTTCTCTAGCCTTAGCAAGCTGTTCAGAAAATTTGACACACTACTGGCATGCTATGTAATATACCAGTAGGAGACGCTGAATTCCATTCATGTTAGTTGTCTTAACTGCTCATGTGATGGAAAAGTCTGTGTAAACCTGGCCTTCACTATGGATCAAGTTTGTTATACTATTAGGAGCAAAGCAGCCATGCCATGTACATGCCGTTGTAACAATACCAGTAATGTTGCATGACTTGTTCATCATCAGGGCCTTTTCAATAGCTTTGAATGTGTTTTCACAAGCTGCTTCCTGGACGAATGGAGGTCCAGCAGATGGCTGATGGACAGGATTAAATTGATGAGTGGACAGCAGACAGGTAGAGTTAAAGAATGTCACTCACCATTGGCTGTTCCTTTGCATGCTTGAGATAGTAGGTAAGCTCATCTCTCCTGGCCATCATACCACTGCCTTCTGAATGCCATACATCATGAGCAGAATTAGAATGTTGAACATTATCTGCCTTGAAGTTGCTGTCCATAATTAAAGAACAATTGAAGTTCCACCAGACAGGATCTTCTTCCCAGTTAGATGGAAGATTGACTCCTAGTTGGGGGCAAGTTGGACAGAATATTGCAAGTTCACCACAATCCGGTGCCATGGGGTGCCTCAATTCAACATGTCTGAAGCTTGCCCACTTCAACTTCTTCAGCCACCACCATGAATGAGAAATTTGTCATAGCTCATGGTAAAGGTTATCTACTCACCAGAAGATGCAATTGGGGAAGTTATTCTTGCAATTTTCTGCCAGTACTGGTAGGCAGATGCTTTGCACTCTAGATTTGTCAGATAGAAGTTGTCTAGCACAGCCATTGTAATATGTTTGTATTTGATCAAATGTACTGGGGACCAGCTATGAGCAGATGGTATTCTTCACCAAGATATCCATCCCAGAACACTCATATGAAATGACAGTGATGTAGTGTACTCCAGTTGTGTGAACAATTTGTTGTCTTGGATTCCCAAAGCAATCATATCTGTCTATATGGAACCTGTTCATAGCTGGCCGATCTTCTGGAATATCTTCTATTGGCACATTATTCTCTGGTTCCTGTTGCTCTTCCTCTTCCATGATTTGATCAAGGCTGGCATCCTGAAGTCTGCTCAGGAAATCTGAAGTCATGGATGGATGCGCTGCTGGATGTCCCGGATCGCTATCCGCTGATGGAAGTTCAACATCCAGTTGATATTCGAGTCGTAGAAACTCTTGCTCCTGAATGTCCTTTTTCCGCTCGTGGTCCTCAAGAGCCCTGACCCTGACCTTCCCTTGATGACAGTTTGCATGCAATGAATTGTGTTGGATATAGAAATACCCTCCAGTATCTGACATATTCATTGGTTGGAAATACCTACCATTCCATACTTCAGGTCAGTAAAATGGATTGGAGTGTTGCGTGCGGCGGAAATATCTGTGACAGAATATTCTTGATCCAATGCAATCATGGCATCTCCATCGTGTCAGGTAATGGTCAGGACAAGGAAGGCAATCAGTAACGTCATTCATTGATTCATGACCAAGCAATTCATTGAGCAACTGTAGAACATGGTTGATGAAGTTGTTAAGATAACCTGCCTGTATTTATGTATGAACTTGAATAATTTGCTTTCAATAATAGCATATATTCAAATCACCTTTACATGCCTTATAGATATGGGCATTGTATCATCTACATCATCTACCATTGGATAATTGTTCAAGTGTGCAAAGTTATCATCATCTGAAAATGCTGCAGATGGTGCACCAGTTACAATGGGAACAGGACCCAGTGGTAGCCATTGTGTTATGAGGACTGGCAACCCTCATGTGTTCTGAGTGAGTCATGTCCTTTCCTCAGTGGAAGAAAGATCTATCTTTGAACTATACAAGGAACTCTACCACTCATCAACTACTCCTCAAGCTTGGACTGCTATCTTGAAGGATAAAATCCTAATGGATATCTTCAACTATTGGGCCATTAAGGGGACAGAGCCAAAGATAGGGGAAGAGTGGGCAGAGAGAATCAAAGTAGATACAGCAACTCATTGCAAAGAACTTGACATCATTTCCTTGAATAGAAGGTTGTCCACTATATCAAGAATTGCTGGTGCCCTTATTACCAGCATAAAAATCCAAAGGTGCTCCTGAAAACTTTACTGCAAGATGTTGTCTGACAAACAATGGCAAAGGAGATAAACAAGGAGATCCAGAACTTGTTGAGGGGTAAGGATCACAATGCCTTGAGATTAGATGTATTTGCACAATATAATGTGGCTGTCAAAAATGTTATGCATCAACTCACACCACAAGAGGAAAGTTGTTTATGAAAGATGGCGGCAGAATGGAGCAAAAAAGAAAATCTGCCAGAAGTTCAGTGCAAGTTGGTACTCCATCCATCCCCCACCCATCCTCTAAATTCCAAGCGACTCCGCAAGTCTCAAGCACAAATGTTACAGGAGGATGCAGCTTGATACATTGATATGTCTACACCAGCAAAAAGGAGTAGCAGCTGCACTAGGGTTATTTGACCAGTCCACTGTCATTGATGTGGAGAAGGGGGAAATGTTACATAATATTTTTGTAAACTATAGTATTACAAAAATGTAGCAATGTCAATGTCTATCATAACAAAAAAAAATAATATGGAGTAATCAACCATCCATCTTCACTTGTCTTCTGTTGCCTTCCATCTCTCAGTAAGCTGACTGGATGATCAGGTGCATTGCATTAGCAGCCAACTACTTTGGGAGTTGCTGCAAGCACATCCTCTTGAGCCAGGGAGAGGGTCCTCAGCAGAGACTGGCAGAGGAATGGAAGATAGTTGAGGGGGTGATGGAGATGTTTGTGCAGGAAACATCTCTGAGGATTTTTGTTGAAGTGGGGACAGAGCAACGGGACAGAGCAACGGTGAGAGTGGATAAGTCAGCAGCATGATGGGATTGGTCAGTAGCGAGAGCAAAGGTGTCACCAGTGGAAACAGATACATTAGCAGTGGCAGGGGATTGGTCAGCAGTGGGGTCAGGAGTGGTTTCTTCCTCTTCAATGATGGGTCCAAGTCTACTGTGCTCTGTTGGATGCACTGCCACATCATCCTGAGCTGATGGACTGGAGGGATGGGTGGAAATGTGAAGTCAATTCTGCAAAGTGTCAATCAGACCCCAAATATTGTGGATCTGCTCTTCTGTCTGATGAATCTGTCCATCGTGGTCTTCAAGTATCTCACCTGCAAGAAAACATTGGTTTGCAGGGTTTCTATGCAGCCACTGAGCATGTCAACTTGAGTCTGGTAGTGATGGAAGAAGTCCTCAATATGCAGTAACTAGCTCTCCTCTGCCACAACAAACCCATCCCGCACCTGCACCCCAACATTCCACAATGCTTCCTGGAACCCATTCTCTATTCTGTCCAAACAGCTCTCCACCCTTGCCATCACACCAGCCACAATGTTCCCACTGTGACTAGACTTGCCCTTTCTCTTGACTAGAAGAAGATCAGCTGGGCAGTTGAAAGTCAATGGTTGGGATGAATAGATGGTTTTGATGGTCCTGCAATTGGACTGGCTGGTTTATCTGCTAACTATTGGTTAGCTATTTGAGCAGGAAAAGAGTTTTATCCCATCATCACTCTTAATAATCATCACTGACTTCTTTCTCAGTGGTTTTTTTTTCCTTTCTCTTGTTGCTGGGCTTGATGGTTTTCTTGACAACCATCAGGCTGCATGTTTGTGTGTGAATGAGCCAGCAAGAATTGCATGTGGTGCTGCCCTTTGTCCTGACACACTGTAGCTGCTTACTTGCACAATATTGGCAAGGGGTGTTGATGTGCTGACCCTTGCGATGAGATGCTGTGCTCAGATACCTGTCCAACAGCATCCCTCTGGTAATTTCCCCCTTTGGTATCCCGCCCTCTTGTTCTTCCTCTTCCTCTTCATTCTTATTCTTGTCCTTCTGCTCCTCCGGTATCAGATGGCTACCAGACGGTGGACAGTTACCAATGTAACTCACCCATTTTTGCTTCTTGGAGGTTGGTGACAGACCAGATGAAACTTCTGCCACCAGAGGACTCGGTCGTTTTTTCTTCTTCAGAATTGGTGATGGACCAGACAAATCTTCTGCTGCTGGCCTATGACCTATCTGGTCTTCTTGTGCCAGTGCCATCAACAGATTGGCCTCAGTCAACGGATCAGGTTGTTCTTTGCCTCTACTTGGTTCTTCTCCTCTTCTGCTCCTCTGGGACCATTTCTTCGTAGTGTCCTTCAACTGCCTAGTCATATCCTCATCAGTCAGAAAGCTTGCTCTGGAGTAGCAGGATAACTTCATTGATGAAACTTCTCCTGGCATCAAGAAGGAGTTCTTTGTCACTCTGGACCTGGCTGATTGTCAGCCACATGTCAGTTTATGGGATGACTGTTAGTGCATGTCTATTAGGCAGGAGTACTTGCATCTTACCAGGTCCTCCAGCTGTCCTTTGAGTTGACGCAGGTCTCCTCTGTGAGCAAGGTACAATACTTGAACATCCACATTAACGACCTGTTGGTGGAGTTGTTCATTAGACATGGCAGATAGAGAATTAAAGAAACAGACAAGAACTGTACACAAAACAAGTTCTGAAAATAGATATCATATGACCCTGTTTAAATTACAAAAGAAGTTTGATTTATTGCTTGACAAACTTTACTTTGTTTATCTTACAGTTTAGCAAATAACAATTAGCTAAGCAGGTCAAAAATTGCAAATGTCTTAATGTTTATTGCACTAAGCAGGATTCGAACCCATCTAGTACAAGCTACAACAAATATCAGTTTAGATTATTCCACTACACAACATGGTCTTATTGTATACTACTATGGTGTAAATAAATATCAGAAATAAATATCATGTCACCCTATTTAAATTAGAACCTTACTGTGTTTACCATACTATGTAGTAAATAACAATTAGCTAAGCAGATTAAAAATTCTAGACAGTTTGAAATAAATGCACTAGTGGGAATCGAATCCATCTACTGCAAGACACAATGAATATCAACGGATAATATTCCACTAGACCATCAATGCTTACAATATACTGCTATAGTGTAAATAAATATCAGTTTAATATTCTGTGTGTGGTCAAAAATTATCGACAGGCTGATGTCAATGCACTAGTTGAAGTCGAACCCACCTATTGCAAGATAGAAGGAATACTAACTGGAGATATTCCACTACACCACAGATACTTACTGTATAATGCTATTGTAAGGGCAACCTCTAGAGGCTGTGGCTCAGTCACACAGCTGGCAGAGGGAGATCCAAAGTGTATTAGAGTATGTACTGACAATATTATAATAACTACTCACCTGGCAGAGAAAGATCCAAAGAGAACAAGTCTAGAGATTCCCTATGCCAGGTTGGACACTTCTGGGGCTTCTGAAGTGTGGGAAACAACTGTACAGTACAACAAAACCTTAAAAACTCAAAAATTGACTAACCAAACAACTGTGCAAACAAGGCAGGAAAACTTCAGACTTTAGAAGTCAGAAAGGCAAACTCCAGCTTATATAAGCAGTCTGGAAGTGGTGCTGAAGGGCCCACACTTGTCTGAATGGTAGCTAAAGAACCAGAGCATCTCAAGGGCTGAGAGTAGTACTAACAGATAGTGTTGAACCCACACTTGTCTGAATGGTAGCTAAAGAACCAGAGCATCTCAAGGGCTGAGAGTAGTACTAACAGATAGTGTTGAAGGAATAGAATCAGTAAAATAAAATAGTGTCAGAAAAAATAAGAGAATGAAAGAAGGGAGAGTGAAGAAATAAGGAGTGAGAAAAGGAAGAAATGAGAAGTCCCCTGACAGCGATGGTGTAAATCAATATCAGTCTAATATTCCGCTACACCCCATGGTTTTCCTCTTTCCTGTATACTTTTATGGTGTAAATAAATATTAGTCTAATATTGTCAATTCAATACAGATGCACCAGTTGCAGTAAATTCTTTGATCCATCCATGTACAGAATACCACTCCAGTGGTCCCCTTCCATCCTCTGTCAATTTACTACAAGTAAAAATTGATAATACTATCTGTTCAAATTCTATATGGGTTTATTTGTGCAGTACATGAATACCGTCCTGACTTGTAGTAAGTGCCTGTGGTATAATGGAATATTGATAAATTGATATTTCATATTGTGCACAAGAGGCAGGTTCAACTCCCACTAGTGCACATTATATAATAGTAGCAGGTCACTGACGTTTGCGTGTGTCATGAATTTGATCCGTTCAAAACTCCAGAGATTTCTGCAGTGGCATAAGATGGATGAATTTGTGTATGTATTCATTCCAGTGCATGTGACAGGTTGATGATGCACTGTGGCTAGCTATCTTTGTGCTGGTCTTTGAGCAGAATTGGCTCATCTCTTTGGCCATTTGCGGCCACCAGTACCAGCGTCGCACATAGTCCAGCGTTTTCTGAGTTCCGAAGTGGCCCACTACTCTATGGGCCTGGTCCAGGATAGTCGTAATCAACGACCTCTCCCGGGGAATGCAGATGACTTTGGACCCTGTGGGTCTGGTAAGGTAGACGAGCTGCTGCTCCACCTTGAAGCGCTCTCCCGGGGAATGCAGATGACTTTGGACCCTGTGGGTCTGGTAAGGTAGACGAGCTGCTGCTCCACCTTGAAGCGTGGATGCGCTTGGATATTGTTCAGAATCTCTAAGAAGAGATTATCATCCTTGTATCCTTGCTGGATACGTGTGCGGAATTGCGCATTGCCTAAGTCGGCCGGTGCAGGCATATGGTCCTGTGACTCCAGCGCTTGCTGGAGCGTTATACCAGTACCTCTCGTAGGCACCCCTTGCCTCGTCTCTTCACTTGGCTGAGGGGCCTCATGATCCACTAGCACCTGGGCTTTGATATCGCGAGTCTCTTGCTGTTCGTGCAGTCGCTTACTGCGACGTGTTTCCTGCACTCGCATGGCACGCAGCTCGACCCTATGTTCCTTGATTTTGTGGAATCGATGCAGAGGCAAATCCTTGCCCTCTGGGTCAATACGTTTGTCCGCCTGGACATAGTCATGCGCGTCATGGACGTCATCTCGAGTATCACTCTCGAAATATCGAGATAGGCAATCCGCCACTTTGTTCAATTCACCTTTTACATAGGTGATGTCAAACTGGTACCGCGACATGTAGTCAATCCAGCGACGTTGTCACGGAGACAGGTGCACCTGAGTCTTGAAGAACTCTAGTGCTTTGTGATCTGTAATAATGTGGATCTTATATCCCATCAGTTTATCCTCCCACTTTAGGAGGGCTTCCAGGATTGCGAGTGTTTCTAACTTGTGCACAGCATAATTCTGCTGAGCAGCAGTGAATTTACGGGACATAAATCCCGCTGGTTGGCAAGTCTGCCACGTTTTACCCTGGCCAAACATGGCCCCAACCCCAGTCTTCGACGCATCGCAAATGAGCCAGATGGGCTCGTCGATGCGTGGGTCAATTGGCCGGATGACTGGCGTCTTCACGCATATGCGCTTAATCATCTCAAAACACCGCTGATGCAGTGGTCTCCAATGAAACGGTGACCCATTCTGGTTCATGGCCATAAGTGGCCCGGTGTATGCAGTGATGTCTGGCAAGAAGTTGCCAATATAATTCACCAGTCCGACAATTCGTTGGATATCATTATATGTGCATGGAGTATGCCACTCTCAGATTCGGTCGAGCTTATCCGTATCCGGATGAATGCCCTTCTTGTCAATGACGTGACCAAGACAATCTATACTCGTTGCGTACAACTTGCACTTCTTCCATTTGAGATAGAGACTGGCCTTCTGTAGCCGTTCAAATACGACTTGTAGGTGCTGCTCATGCTCCTCAATGGAGTCAGAAAATATGAATATATCGTCTAAATAAACGTGCATAAACTTCCCGATTACATCTCGGAAGATTGAGGTCATTAACCTCTGAAATGTCGCCGGTGCATTACAATCACCAATCTGCATGATGTTACTCACAAACGTCCCCATCAGGGACGAGAACAGTGCAAACCTGTTCGTATGCATCTGTTAGGTCGATTTTCAACCTATACTTCGCTGTCACGACATCTTCTCGTATTACTTCCTGATCTGGAAGAGGTGTTACATCCTTGACGGTATTATCATTGCGCTGTTGCGCATCCAATGCAGTCTATAATGTTCCATCCTTCTTGGGAATACAAAGCAATGGTGCAGCTTGCACCGCTGGTCATGGTTCCCACCACTTTGCGTTTATGTATCTATTCGTCTTTTCACAAAGTTGATCCTGAAGTGCTCACGGGCAGCGAGGCAAATGATACTTGTACTGCTTGTTATTGTCAATGAGGTTGATCTCATGATTAACCTCCCACCACGGAGAAAGCTCTTCCTTCGTTCCATTGACGATATCAGCAAACTCCAGTTGCCATTGCTGGCGCGATCGAGGAATATCCTTCTCTGTAAGGCTCAAAGCCTTACCTTTTCCTTTGGCTACGCGTGCTATACGCGGTTGAACCTTTGGTTCAAATCGCTCCTGTAAGGCACGTATGTGCTCCTCTGTGAGATCTCCCGGATTCAACCTTACAACTGGTTGTTTCCTCGTCATACTCGCCGACGACTGCACACTTCTTGCTTTCAGCAAAAATCCGTCAAATACAATATCTGATGTTTCGGAAATCTCGTCCTCTCGTGCGTGACGGTACACTTCTCCCGTCTGGGTCGCTTGCCCACTTCTCATAGCCTGCGTCACCATTGACGCTACCAACTCATTCCACTCCTGTGGCATTCGTGGGTCATACACCCATTGCACTCCTTGTAAGGGCGACCTCTAGAGGCTGTGGCTCAGTCACACAGCTGGCAGAGGGAGATCCAAAGTGTATTAGAATATATACTGACAATATCAAAGTAGCTACTCACCTGGCAGAGGGAGATCCAAAGAGAACAAGTCTGGGGATTCCCTGTGCCAGGTTGGACGCTTCTGGGGCCTCTGAAGCGTGGGAAACAACTGTACAGTACAACAAAACCTTAAAAACTCGAAAATTGACTAACCAAACAAGTGTGCAAACAAGGGAGGAAAACTCCGGACTTTAGAAGTCAGAAAGGCAAACTCCGGCTTATCTAAGCAGCCTGGAGCGGTGCTGAAGGGCCCACACTTGTCTGAGTGATAGCTAAAGAACCAGAGCACCTCAAAGGTTGAGAATAGTACTAACAGATAGTGTTGAAAAAGTAGTAACAGCAAAATGAGAGAATGATAGAAGAAATAAGGAAGTGAATGAAAGGAGAGTGAAGAAATAAAGAGTGAAAGAAGAAAGGAATGAGGAGTCCCCTGACACTCCTGGCCGAGGCACTCGTCAATCCATTAGCAACCTAGTGCTACCCACAGTTCCCATCGTACTGCATACCTCGTCCCTGACGAGATCCTCAACCTTCACTTGAGAGCTAGTTGGCTGGCATTCCAGCAACTCCACCACGCGTCTACCACGCTCATTCTTGCACTGTACAGCCTGTTTAGGCTTTCCATTGGTACACCCAATCACATCCGGGTGCTTCCCCTTCTTCAGAGTTCCTTGAAACTCTTTCTCAGACATCAGTATAGCCGGCGAGTCTGCCGGCAGGCTTTTTGGTGGGGCCTGTTCGTCCTCCACCTCCTGTACAGTCGCTCTCCTGCGACCATCTAGTCAGTTGTGTTCATCACGCCGCTTTTCAGTTGTGCGATAGCGCCTCAAACAACCATCTATATTGTTCAACACCACTTTCTCCGCCTTCAAGGGCGTACTATTCACAACGACCATGTCGTTCACAAAATCCAGCAACACCTTGTTCTTACGCATGAATGGCGTACCGATAATCATGTCATAGCGATCAAAATTTGCTATATCCACGTATTCCTTTGTCAACGTTCCTGACGCCTTTATTCTCACCTCCGCGCCAAACTGCACCATAGCGTGACTCCCCACAGTCCCCAGCTGGAGCATCAAGGGCTCCTCCAGTTCATGAACGTGAATCGCGTTGACGTGAGCAAACTGGGGCGTAATGCCCGTAGTGGTACTCCCGGAGTCCCACAACGTCCATGCCGGATGTCCATTGACATCAACATACGTGACCAGGCACTCCTTCTCCTCGGGAGTATAGCGTGGCCGCTGCAACTTATTAGTTGCCTTCTGCAGGGTTACGCATCTCATTCGGACGCGCTGATCTCCACGGCACTCTGTCAGTGCAAACAGGTGTTCCTCCTCGTCATCACAAGCATAGTAGTCGCTGTTGTACACATCCACTGCGACATATTTGTCGCCATCAATCTGGACGCTCTCGGCGTCATCCACTTCTGACCTGTCAGCCTCTATGTGCGGCTCCTCCTCTGTGTCGTCGACGACCTCATCGTCTTTATCGTCACTGACGACATCACTTTGTGCTGCAGCCGTATGGGCTGCTCGGATGTGTGCCTTAGGAGGGGCGGGACACTCCTTAGCGAAATGCCTGCTCCTGCCACAGTTGTAGCATGCGGAGGGGTCCCTGGCAGGCCTTCTCTGGGCCGCTCCTGGAACCCCAGCAGTTTTGCCCGCTATACGCGGTACAGGCGCCACCACTCCTCTCAGTGCTACTTGATTCTGACCTGAAAAGGGTCGACTATCCTTTGCTGGCAATTGTCCAGCAGGCTTCGATCGAGGCCGTTGGCCTCCAGGGATTGTCTTACAAACAACAAATCGCAGATTGTGATTGTTCTCCATATCTGTCTGTTTGGCCAGGAAGGTTCCCACCTTCACTGCCTGACGGTTCACTATTCCTCGGCGTGAACTATGCTGCTCATAATGGTTTGCCGTCCATGTCGACTGCTCATAACGGATGGCATACGCCAAGAATTCGGTTACAGTATTGACCTCCGGAGACAAATTGTCGTCGTGTATCAATGCTCTCCTCATGTCTGCGGGTATTCCGTCCAGGAATGTCTCACGTATAGTGTATTCATCTGGATAGACGGACATATTCTGTGCATGACCCACCAGGTCATCATAAAAGGTCTGGACGCCAGTCTTAGCGTCATACACTGCCTTTCTAAAGGCATCACGAGCTTCCTGCATCATAGCAGCGTTGAGGTCTGGACGCCAGTCTTAGCGTCATACACTGCCTTTCTAAAGGCATCACGAGCTTCCTGCATCATAGCAGCGTTGACAAAACGATTGTACAGTCCTATCAGGACTTCTTTAAATGTCCAATGCGGTTTGTCGCGATTAATGTGGAGAACATGGCGACGGAACCAATTCCGAGCCTCTCCCTCCATAAATTTGTGTCGCACAAATATCCTCTCCTGGTCCATGTCGTCTCCACCATAGCAGCAGGCTGCAAGGTGGTAGCACATGTCCATAGCCCAGTCCTCCAGTTGAGAGAACCTATGTCCTCCAGCGTACACACGTATGTGCTTACCATCGGATTTACAGAGACTTACCCCAGCAGGAAACTTAAATCTGACTCCAAGAGAGTCATCCACCAGACAAGTGAGGCGGTCATGCATATGATCCATATGGATCCTGACCGCTTCATTCATTTCTGGCATAGTTTCACGCAATTTATGGGGTGTGGGCATCAAAAATGCCCGAGGACTGCGAAACAGGTGTTTATTGGCCATTTGTTCTGGCCGTGGGGTGGGCTGTTGCCCTACTTGTGGCTCTGCTGGTTCTCCACCAGCCTCCCTGCCACTATCACAACGATTATTATCATCTCAATCATTATTTCTGCGATCACAACCTCCACCGTTGTTATTGCGACGACTTGGCTCCCTCCATTCATAGTGACCACTACTATCGTCACTACCACCTGGATCTCTGTCTGGTTCAGCAGTCCAAGCCGCGAATTGTCGCCGCATGTCATTGACAGGCGTTACACCCTCACACCCTTCAAAGACTACCCCCTGGTCGTCAATTAACGACTCACCATGATCGCGCAAGTCCTGGTTGCGTATCCTCTGGTAATTGACGCGTTCATTCCAGTTGTCCACTAGGTGGACGCATTGCACTACGCGTCGTGGTCGCGTTTGCTCCTCAAGAATGTGGACTTCGTCCACCTCTTCCTTGATTGTAACTTGCTTACGAGGTGTCTTAACCTCCTGCACTACAAGTAGTGCCTCTGGCTCTGCCGGAGTCGTTGTTACAGTCTCCACCTCAGACAATGCCTGCTGAGGCACTCCGCTAACAATGTGTTGACGGTTTGCGGCGTTCTGACGCCAAACGTAGTCTTGCTGAGACTCATTAGCCTGACAAGGCGCATTGAGCAATGTCCGCAATTAATGGCGCTCGTCTGCGCACACTCATCTCACATTCTACTGAGTCGGCTGGAGTAGCCGTTGAGACTGCTGACCCTCGCACTGCTTTGCGCTTAAGGTATTCGACCACTTTGAGTTCGAAGATGCGCACAAACAATTTGATATATTCATTCGAATCTGCACGGGGTACATCGTGGCTCCTAGCAGCCAGCAACTGTAAGTGCTTCATTACATAAAGCTGAAGACGCTTTTGCGTTGATTCCTTCGCAACCGACGGATATCGGTCCAACACCAGCTGTAACTGGATAGACAAGGTCGAATGCAACCTTTTGCTTTCCTCATCATCTGAGGACTCCAACTCGGACTCTAAGTCCATAACTCTCCTGAGGCCGTCATGCCTCACTTGCGGCTGTTTGCCGGCCCATCTGTGCAACTCTGGAATTCCAGGCGCTGGTGATGCCTTTTCCAACCCTACGACATTGTTGTCCTCCCTACTGACCACTATTGCTGGTCCTTGCTTCTGTCCTTGTGTTGTCAACGACGATGGTCCTGGTTCAGTGGCAGCATTGGCCACATATTCCAAATGCCGTTCCATAGGTGCAGTCCGGAATGGGGTGCTATGCGCAAACGCGCTGCCTTGTACCATTTCCAAGTACTGGGTAACGTCCGGTTGACCCTCAGAGGGAGCTGAAGAGCTCTCGGGCAATACCGGATACATCAGTGAGGGCATTTGGCTCGCTGGCAGCAACACTCCTGAGACCGCAGATCTCTCTCCTGGTTTACCACCAGGTCGTACAATGGACATCATCCGCGATATGGATAGCCCACCAGGCATTCCAAAGCTCACGCTGACATTGCGAGGGGTCTTTTCATCCCGCTTTGGCGGAGGTTGGTATGCTGACACAGATTGCGTCTTCACAGCTTGAAGCACAGGTAAGTCACCTGTGTCTGCAGCTGGGAATGGAGGATCCGGATCAAGAGAGCCAGTCATAGAAGCATGTTTTCAGCATGATGCCAACAGAGAATCGAGAGGTTTTGATGATAGTTGCCTAGTTGGTAACAAGCCTAGAGTCTAAAGCCGATAGCAGAAGATTTAAAAAAATGTAACCAGAGTTACAGGTTAGAACTATCTTGTGTGTTCCACACAGTGCTAAATCAGACCGCAGTATTGGATTTGACTAGAACTAGAGTGAATACAAGATGTTATCTTATGTAATACTCTACTAAACGATTATAGCGTCGTTGACGCTTGTAACACGGATGACTCCGTTACATGCTATCTGTAGCCAGCCATAGTAGGAGCTCATCACCGGGTCATTTTCTGAGTATTCGTAGGTGGTGTCCTCTCTCTTGAAGGTTCAGGTGGCACATCCCATGGTCTGTTGTTAAGTTGGAGGATGTTCTTGATGCATTGTGGCTGTGGGGAGCAGGGCCGGGGTTGTCATGAGTGTGGAGTTATTTGTTGTTGCCTCAAGTGAGCTCGTCAATGTAGCATAGTGTGTCATCTGTGCTAGGAGTGTCAGCCTGGAGTCTTCTGAAGGTCACTAGCAGTGGGGGTTAGGTGTTATCCATTTGTGAAAGCAGTTCCAGGGGTCTCCAGGTTTGTCCCCAGGTCTTGAAGGTACTAGGGATAGAGTTAGCCCTATGGCAAGTCGACACGGGCTGATCAAATAGTCTGCCCATTGGGTTGAGGAACTGCAGTATAGCCAAGGTGTTTTGTCACTCTTTCCATTGCTGTTGCTCTGGAGTTGGGACCATGGGGGTTGCCGGAGTCAGTTCTGGAGGTTCCCATCGGATATAAATTGAGCAACCAGGGTCTGCAGGATTGTTGAGAAGTTGAGGGGAAGGAGACATGTGGACTTTATCAAGCAGTTGCTGCAGCTCCTCACAGAGGATTGTGTTGTGCCTGTACTTTACCATGGCCTGTTCCAGGAGTTTTCCTTGAGCAAGTTGTTCCCCAAATTTGACCAAGCAATGTGCCCAGTCCTCCAGAGTGCCTTCAAAGTCGTCATGCCTGAATTTCATGAGTACCACCCTTGTCCATTGCATGAAGTCCTCCAGCAAGATTTTAAGCAATGAGAGCACCTTGTCACGTTGACACTTGTACTCCTCAAAGTGTTGTCATTCCATTGGCAATGGAGGGGTCCATGCAGGTAGGGCAGCAGCTGGGTAGTGTCAAGGCTGGTAGTCATAGTTGGGAGGTTCACAGAGTTGGGGGGCAGGGTGTTGGTAACTGTAGTAGAGAGTGGGAGCAAAGGGTCCTTTGCTTGGGAAAATTGGGCATGGCCTATGGGGGATAGATGGGGTCTCTGGTAGACTTCTGGGGATGCTCTGGTATGAGGGCACCTCCACAGGATGAGCCATGGCTAAGTTGAGTGGGGGGGCCAGCTGGCTGAGGGCCCTAGATTGTAGAGAGATAGGTCAGGAGCCCAGTGGCAGTGGAGGCATTGGTGTTTGTATGGGAGGGGTGGGTAGGTGGGGTGGGGGGTCTGTGCAGAGTAGTAGTCAGGGACTGGACGTCCAGTCTGGTAGCCCGTGGAGTAGTAGATGTGAATGGTGTAAGGAGAGAGTCTTGATATTATGTCAGGTTTTGCTGAGCCTGGGGCTTTCTGGAAAAGCAATGCCCTTACAAGGTGGACTTGATCTATGTGTACTTGGGTGTCTGGAACTCCAAACTGTGCTCTGGAGTTTGAGATGCAAACAAGGGATTTCTGGAGTAAGGGACTTGGTCCAGAAGATGAAAGGAAGAGGAATTAGAGTCAAGTCGAGAACTGGGGGTTCTAAGACGAGACCAGGTCAGTAAAACTTAAGTTGCAAAGTGCATACAAATCTTAAAAGCACGCAAACAAGTGGAGTGTGCCAGTCAGTGTGTACCAGTTAATCAAAAGGGCACACAAACAATCAATGTAATATCAAGACTAATGTATGACAAGTGGGTAGCTACTCTTTAAGTACCAGTGGGGATTACTCCAGGTTCCTGAGGAGTTCTGGGATGTCTGGGGTAGTTTCAGAAATTAATAGACAGCAGAGGGAGGAGGAGAAATTGTATACTGAGGATTGCACATGCAGAGTGCATAATCAATTGACATGGAGAGATGGCCATGATGCATGATGCATGATAGCTGGGGTGATTTCATGTGGGGCTGTCAGGAGACATGCATGATGGCAGGGCTTGATGCATGTGATAGTAGTAGAGGCAGTCATGATGGCAGGAGTTGTGTCGTGGAGTTGGCGGAGGTGTCCTTGGGTGGTTCTGGGTGGGAGGAGTCATGACACTTATACATCCAACTTCTCAGTGTACTCTGTCACTCAGTGTTTCTGCCATTGGTACATGTGGCATCAGAGATGCCTCACTTTCTACCTTAAAAGCTATGCTGGCTTGCCCTTCCAGATCTAATGCATCTGTCATAGGGTCTCGGTTATGCATGTGCAAGGGCTCCTCATGCCACTCTTATCCTGCTGGAGTATAAAAGGTACTCACCAGATTTGCCTTAGGCACTTCCTGTGCCCATGCTAGTGCCTCTACTAGCTCAATTTAGACATCCTGATTATGACATGCCAAGCATTCCTTGGAAGTGTGGCTCCAGGGAGTCGACACCTCCAACTGTCTTGTGGCATTATGCTGCAAATACATCTGGAGTTCTAAAATGAGAACTCTCACCATCAAATCAGTATATTTAGTACTGAATACAGTGGGCATCTTGTGCTCTTGTCACCTAAGTGCTACTATACACACTGAAGTGTATTGCTTGAGTCATGCCTGGGTTGTATATTTCATCACCTCTGAGTGTAGATCCCAGAACACTCACAGGCACATAGTGTAAGCAGTTTTCAACCACTGCTCCTCTGCTCTGGCATTGTCATTAGTAGATGACTTAGCAACCTCTTCTGGAAGGTTGGCAACCTTCTAGACCTCATCTACTGCTGATGTACATGGAAAACAATTTTCTGCATTGCCTGCTTCATGAGTCAGATTCTCCTTTGGTACCTCCTCTATACGGACTTCTGCTATCCTGGTGGGCATTGAGCCCACCGCAGCCTGCCTGGCCCTACTAGTCCAGCTTGGGAGCATATGTTCCCCAATCTATATCAACAAGTTGGTTACTTCTGAGGTGCCCTGGGTACATGTCAACTGCCTGACCTCATCAGAAGGCCCTTTGGAAGCCAACTGGCTGGACCATCAAAGTTCTTCTGGCAACTGTGTAATTGGGGGAGTTAATCTCCCTGGCATCTTGTCCTGAGGCCATTGCTGACCATCATGTCGCAAGCTCTTAGCTCTCTAGGCCTCACTTCCATTCCTGGGCAGGTTGGTGCTCCAACCTCGACCTTGAGCCTTGGGTTCTGACTGGCTCACATTGGATGCCTGTGCATCCTGAGTGTCTGCTGTGTCACTTTGTAGATCGTGGGTGTTCTGTCTACTGTCAGTAGTGACTGCAGATATATGGTTACTCATTGATCTCCTGTTTGAAATTTGCATGATGTGGCTGTGCAAGAAGCTTAAGAAGCTGATAAAGTTCTGTCAACAAACTCTATGACTAACATTGGATGCTAGGCAATAGATCCTAGCTAGCGAATTCAAAAAAATGTAACAAAGTTAAGGATATTGTGAGAGGTTAGTTCACATAGATCAGACCAGACCAGTCTATTGTAAAATAAAGATAAGCTGCTTTATAAGCAGCAAGTAAGTATCTATTTATATAAATGTAAATAAAATTATATTATAAGAAATATAATATAATTTTAGCTATGTCTACTAACTAGAAGCTATGTGGCTGTGGCCACATAGTACACTATGCTACAGTGCATGGTTGTCTGCTGCATAGGGTGGCATCTGGGGGAGTGTGGAGGGTGGAGAAAAAGAGGGGGAAGAAGGAAAGAAAGGGGCATGGATGTCTACTAGCACACCAGTAGACATAGCAGATGTCAGATGTCATATCAGGAGGGAGGAGGGAAGTGGGATGCATGTGGCAGACAGAGGTGGCATGTCAGGTAGTTTGGGGAGTGGAGAGGATAGCACTGGAGAGAAAAGGGTAGAAGGGATGTGTGTGAGTATCTGCTGTCTGCTGGCATGCCAGCAGACAGTAGCTGACATCAGCAGAAGGTAGTTAATGTCAAAAGAAATCTTCCTGTTTAAAAATGACAAATAATTTAGTAGAGATGGTGCTGGGTTGAAAGAGAGGAAACAAGTCTGGTAGATCTGTGTCTTGTCCATGAAGATGAACATAACAAATGAATTTACTGAGATGGTATCTTTTGACCAATCTATATATATACTATAATATTGCAACTAGTCCTAGTGGTTCAGTGGAATATTTGTCAATTGATATTCAATATTGTATATAGCAGCAGGTTTGACTCCCTCTATTCCACCTTAATCATGTCTAATGGTGTCTTTTTATATGGGTGCATTTTTGCACTACATGTACACCATACTGACTTCTGATAAGCACCTGTAGTACAATAGAATCTTGATAAGTTGATATTTCATATTGTGTTCAAGAAGCAGGTTTGACTCCTCCCTAGTGCACATTATAGCAGCAGGCTGCTGACATTTGTTAGCGATATTAATTTAATCTGTTCAAAACTCCAGAGATTTCTGCAGAGGAAGAGGATGGAATGTATTTACACACGTGTTTCTTCCAATGCATGTGATTAATTGATGATATACTGTGGCTGGCTACCTTTGTGCTAGTCTTTGTGAAACAGATAGCCAGCTCTGGTATATTGTCACTTATCACATGCACTGCAATAAACATACAGTGGCTCAAAAAACTGTCTCAATGTTTCATACTTTTTGAAAGATGACATTGGCATGAAGGATGAGAAGTACCTAAAATCCTAATTAAATCATGTAAAATACTATAGCATCGAAGCTACAGAACAAATCTAGGTTTATGTAATTGAGATCAAAACTGATGGAGTGATGGCCATTTTAAAATATTCACTCATTGGGACAGTTTTTTGAGCATCTCTAATTTTTCAGGTTTATCCCTATTTTACTCAGAAATAAAGAGTAAGTTGCATGTGGGAATATAAACAAAGTCATGTGACCATGTTTAGATATATTTGGGAGTAGTTCAAGCTGGTTGAACCACATCTTGACCTTCAACCACCATCATGAAACCTATTCCTCCTGCACAACGCTCTACTGTTGCTTCTCTTCTTGCTCAAGGGTATTCTCTGCATCAGATTGGGGCTCAAACTGGTCTAGGGAAGTCTACTATTGGGAGGATTAGTAGAGAGTTGGAGATGGACAAGGAAAACCATCCTGGAGGCCGTCCTGCTAAGCTTACTCCACGTGATAAACAGGCTATTGTTCGACAAATCTCAGCTGGGAGACTTGATACAGCTGTCCAGGCCACCAATTTTATCAACAGCATCATTTCCAACCCTGTCTCTCCCCAGACTGTCTGGAATGTGTTGAAGGAGGAGGGGTATCGGTCTGCTACTAAGAGAAAAGTTCCTATGCTCAAAGCTAGACATCGACAACTGCGGCTTAAATGGGCTCAGGAGCATCAGAACTGGACTATAGAGGACTGGAAAAGGGTGTTGTGAACAGATGAGACAAAGATTAACAGGATTGGGTCAGATGGGAAGCAGTATGTGTGGAAGCTACAAGGAGAAGACATTTCAGACCGAACAACTACATCTACTGTGAAGCATGGAGGAGGGAATAATCTCATGGTATGAGGCTGTATGAGTTGGAATGGGGTAGGAAAGCTTGTAGAGGTGGTGGGGATCATGAATGCAGAGCAGTACTGTGAAATTTTGGATGATGGAGCAAAGGAGAGCTTTGAGAAGTTGGAGATGGAGGAGGGTGCCTGCTACTTTCAACAGGACAATGACCCCAAACACAACTCCAAGAGGGCTGACAAGTGGTTTGAGGACAACAACTTTGATGTCCTTTGGTGGCCAGCCCAATCCCCTGATCTCAACCCTATTGAACATCTCTGGGAGTACCTCAAGGAGCAACTTAGGCAGTATGAAACATCTCCTCATGGTGTGCATGAATTATGGGAAAGGGTTGCAAAGGAGTGGGATGAAATACCACCAGAGGTATGCCAAAGACTAATAGAAAGCATGCCTAGAAGGATTCAAGCAGTTATCAAGAGTGGGATGAAATACCACCAGAGGTATGCCAAAGACTAATAGAAAGCATGCCTAGAAGGATTCAAGCAGTTATCAAAGCAAATGGAGAACATACAAAGTACTAGATACTAAAATTAGAGATGCTCAAAAAACTGTCCCAATGAATGAATATTTTAAAATGGCTATTCCTCCATCAGTTTTGATCTTGATTACATAAGCCTAGGCCCATTTTCTAGCTACGATGCCATAGTATGTTACATGATTTAATCAGGAATTTAGGTACTTTCCATCCTTCATGCCGATGTCATCTTTCAAAAAGTATGAAACATTGGGACAGTTTTTTGAGCCACTGTACATGCAAGCTCCTCCATCCTATTTTTCTTCAGTAATTTCTAGAGTTTTGAAAAAATCAACTTAATAATGCTAGCAAGCCAATAAATAGATAATTTACTGGGGCTTACTACAAGTCAGTATAGTTAGGTCAGTAAATTTATTTGATCTGTTTATCTGCTCATGAACAGGATACAGGTCCACCAGACTTGTTTTCTTCTCTTTCAACTCAGTAGAGGCCCTACTAAATTATTTGTCATTCTTACACAGGACCTAACTGTCAGGTTTTGCTGAGTCAGGGGCTTTCCGGGAAAGCAATCGCCCTTACAATGCGGACTTGACCCACGGATACTCGGGTGTCTGGAACTCCGGGGCTAGGACTCCGGGGTTCAAGACGTGGACAGGGGTAATCCCGGGAGAGGGAACTTGGTCCGGGGGTTTTGGGTTGTGAGTAGCTGGGAGGTTCGGGTGGGGGTCAAGTCATGAACTGGAGGTTCTAAGATGAGACCAAGTTAGCAAATTAAAGTCGCGAAGTACGTACCAATCTTAGAGCACACGAGTATTCAAGCGTGCCAGTCAAAGCGTGCCAGTCAATGCGTACCAGTCAAATAGAGGGCACACAACAATACAAGTAACCAAGTGAAAACAGTGTAAGCAGTGTAATATCAAGACTAGCGAATACAATGGGGAGCTACTACGGGGCTGGGTCTCGGGGTTCCGGAGTGTCTGGGATGGGTTCTAGGAGTCATTGAGTAGCGGGCAGGGACTGTATACCTGGATCGTGCGATCAATTGGCGTGGGGGCAGCTGTGATGCGTGATGCGTGATGGCCGGGAGCGTGATCCAATCATTGATCAGGGCTGGTGGCAGCTGATGGCGGTCCTTGATGCACGTGATGGCGGTGTCGGTAGTCGTGATGGTGGGGCGTGTCCTGTGGGGTCAGAGAGAGGGTCCCAGGTGGTGTTCCGGGGGTGTCCCAGGGTGGATCCGGAGGGGAGGTCGTGACATCACCCCCCCTCAGCGCCAAGACCCTCCGAGGCGCACGTAGCCGGGGGTTCGGACCGGGGGCCAATTGTGGGATCCAGCACCTGACTTGCCACGTATTGAAAAAAAAATTTACTATCAAACTCAACCATGTCATGTACACCAACGCATTCCCCAATGCCCCCACACACTAACGAGGTCGCACCCCTCATGGCTTGGGAAGTCCGGGACGCGCGATACCAAGCCTGTCTCGATCAGAAGCGCATGGCAGAACTCGCTCAGCAACGTGAGTGTCTTCCCGCATCGTCCG
This sequence comes from Macrolepiota albuminosa, assembly GCA_027475525.1. Classification (NCBI taxonomy): domain Eukaryota; kingdom Fungi; phylum Basidiomycota; class Agaricomycetes; order Agaricales; family Agaricaceae; genus Macrolepiota; species Macrolepiota albuminosa. The sequence goes on from JAMWFC010000107.1 coordinate 288,278, forward strand.
CCTATCTTACTGACCTTCCCTGTTTCAGAACAACTCAACAATCCTGTCGTGGGTCCCAGCCGGCACCCAGAGCCTGCTTCCGATGCGGGTTCTAGTGTCGTCCCAGAGGCCCGCCTGAGTCATCCCACGCCTACCTTTGCGCGGATGACTGTCCGCCCTCCCCATCCTCAACCCCCTCCCCGCCCTAGGCTGCCTGCTCCTCGTTTCTGTCATTCCAGGATGGCGGTGGGGGCCGTTTGCAAAGTTCCAGAGGGTCAGCGTGTTGTGTGGGTGGACGCAACGCAGGAGTTGTTTGGGGAGGCCCTGAAGAGGCCCTGGGGTCTACCCGCCCACGCCTGGTGCATGAGTAACGGACCGGTGAGTGCTTTCTTACCTCGGGTCTCGTTGCTGACTTTGGCACAGTGTCTCCACTGCGCTTGACAAACGGTCCCCTGCCTGTTTGAGGTCCCGGGCCCCTTGTCCCGCCGGGACACGTCCGTGTGTGAGGCGTGCCACCTCAACCACGAGTGATGTTCTGTGTCGGCGCTGTGGAGAGTGCACTGTGTCTCCCGGGAGCAGGGGTGGCTACTGGGGGGGTCACCCGGAGGATGGGGGTCGAGGAGCGGGACTGGGTGGTGGAGCCGGTGGGGGAGGTGGCCGCGGCAGGTCCAGGGGGGTCGGGGGGTGGGGGGCCAGGGTCGGCCCATGGTCCTCATCACGCGCCGAGTGACCCAGCCTGGGGGGAGCTGAGAGGGGCACGGGGGGCGCCCTCATAAGAGGAAGCAGCGGGCGTCGCCAAGCCCTTCCTCAGGGCCATCGAAGAGGGGGCATTTGCCCTCCGAGACCCCGCCCCCGGTTTCCCCACCATGCCTCTCCCTGGCAGTGTTCTCCCCCTTGTCTGGGGGCCCCCAAGATGTCGACGTCGGGGTTCAGGCTGGGCAGAAGCAGGGGGGCCAGGAGGGGGAGGAGACGGCGGTCCCAAGGGGTCTGGAGGGGGATCAGGAGGCCGTGCTCCGGGATCTGGAGGGGGCCAGGGTCGCTCGGGGGGAGGCGGAGGCTAAGTTGGAGGCCTTGAGGGCGAGGTTGAGGCAGGGGGTGGGGTTCCTGGAGGGGCTGTTGGAGGCTATGCATCGGGACATGGTGGTCGCCCGCATGGCCTTGCTAAGTGAGTGTTCCCTTCCCCGGACTTGGCATCCTATTGACGCCCACAGGCTGGGCCCAGGAGCACCATTTGCTCCTGGACGGGGCAGCTGCGGCACTCGCGGCGCTGCATAAGGAGCAGCGCCCAGAGGTGACAACTCCCGGGATGGAGCGGGGCCTCGATTTGCTGGGGTGGGTGGTGTCAGCACACCGGCGGAGGAACGTGCCCGCCCCCAGCTCTTGGTTCGAAAGGGTCCTGGACGAGGGTGAGCCTCTCCCGTCCTGGGAGCAGTTGGCAGAGGAGGTACTGCAGGAGCATGGTCCAGCGGGGATGGGGGAGGGGTTCCGAGGCTGGCCAGGGGAGGGAGCGAGCGAGGGCCGGTAGTTTTCTTTTTTTTTTGGGAATACTGGGTGCAGACCTTTTAGTCCCGGGGGAAGCTCGATCTTGTAGGTGTGGGATGAGACCTTCTTCAATATTTTGAACGGGCCGAGGCGCTTGTGATCAAGTTTTGGGGAGGGCCGGCGGGTGCGGAGGTGGCGTCGGTCTAACCATACCTTTGTCCTGGGGGTCCAGTCAGGGGTGTCTTCCCGTTTCCGGTCGGCGTGTTTTACGTAGGCCCAGTTCACGGTGTCGATCTCTTCCTGGAGAAACTCATGAAGGGATTGGAGATCCCGGATGACCTCATGGGCGGCGTGCAACAGGATGTCCTGGAGCAAGAGTGTCAGTCGAGGGTGGTATCCCTTATTGGCAAAGAAGGGCAATACCCTGGTGGCGGAGTGCAGCGTGTTGTTGTAGGTGAACTTGGCCAGGGGGAGCTCGGCGCGCCAGTTGTCCTGCAAGTAGTTGACGTACAGTCAGAGGTACTGCTCAAGAGACTGATTGACCCTTTCAGTCTGACCGTCAGTTTCGGGGTGGTAGGCGGTAGAGAGGTTAGTCTTTACTTCAAGGGCCTTACACAGACGATGTCGTTCAGGAGTCCATGTTTGGCGAAGACGTGCTCGAGGAACAGCCAGGCGAAGTCTGGGGTGGTGTCCGTGGTGTGGCAGGGTAGGAAGATGCCCTGTTTGGTTAGCCTGCACACAACGACGAGAATGGCATTGAACCCTTCAGATTCTGGGAGTTCGACAATGTGGTCCAGGGATATGTTAGCCTGCACACAACGACGAGAATGGCATTGAACCCTTCAGATTCTGGGAGTTCGACAATGTGGTCCAGGGATATGGAGGACCAGGGGTGTCGTCCGACCGGCAGGGGTTTCAGGAGTCCATACGGTCGGTGTTGGGGGACCTTGGCCTGGAGGCAGGGTTCGCATAATTGAATGTAACGGGTCACGTCCTTCTTCAAACCTGGCCAGAAGTAAGTCCAGGAGATAAGCTGGAGGGTCTTACGTATCCCAGGGTGTCCCCGGAGCTTGTGGTCGTGGTGTTGACGGAGGACATCATAGCAGAGTTGGGCGTGATCCAGGACGTAGATGTGGCCATCCCAGAGGAGGAGTTTTTTGTTGGGGGACAAGGAGAAGGCGGGGTCCCAGTCAGTTCCGTCAGGGGGGTTGCAGGGGTCATGATCGGAGAAGTACTTGTCTCGGGGGGCGCGGCGGATCTGGCTCAGGGTTCCTTCATCGTTTAAGATTAGTACGGCATTCAGATGTTCAGGAGGGATCACCACGCGATGATTGAACGCATTGCGTTCCACCTCGAACGACTTCTTGGGATAGACGCCCGGTCGACGGGTGAGGGCATTGGGTTTAGCTCCAAGTCATCCTGGGCGGTACTGGATTGTGAAGTCGTATTGCAAGAGAACCTCGGACTATTGGGCCTGCCGTCAACTAAGTTGCTTGGTCGTGGTGAAGTACTGCAAGTTGTTATGATCTGAGTAGACCTGAATCCGATGCTGGGCTCCCTCAAGGTAGGCTCACCATTGTTTGAAGGCTTTGACAATGGCGAGGAGCTCCTTGTCGTAGATGTCGTAGTTGAGCTCAGCGTTGATCATGGACTGGGTGTAGAAGGCGACTGGCCGGGGCTCTCCGCCGTCGGATCTCATCTGCGAGAGAATCCTGGCGATGGCGTAGTCAGAGGCCTTGCATTCCAGGATAATCGGGAGGGCCAGGTTGTAGTGCCGGAGTATGGGGGCGGCCGTGAAAGCCCCCTTGAGCAGGTTAAACACACTCTGGCACTTACTGTCCCAGTTCCAGGCAACGTCCTTGCGCGTGAGCTGGTTGAGGGGTTTTGTGATACCGGAGTAGTTATCTATGAACCTCCGGTAGAAGTTAGCGAAACCCAAGAAAGATTGTACTTCCTTGACGTTCCGGGGCTGCGGCCAGTTGACGATGGCCTTGACTTTGTGGGAGTCCATGCAAACGCCATTTGGGGATACTATGACGCCGAGATACTCAACCTCTTCCGTGTGGAATGAACACTTCTTGGGCTTGGCGTGGAGGTTGTGTTCCTGGAGGCGTTCGAGGACTTGCTAGACGTGTTTCTGGTGGTCCTCCTGCGAGTTGGAATAGATGAGGATGTTGTCCAGGTAGACAATCACAAAGACATCGCTCATGTCGTGAAAGATGTCGTTTATGAAGTATTGGAACGTGGCGGGGGAGTTAGTCATTCCAAAAGGCATTACAAGGTATTCAAACAGACCATACTGCGTGCGGAACACAGTTTTCCACTCGTGTCCCAGGGTGATGCGGACGTTGTTGTAACCGGAGCGGAGGTTGATCTTCGTGTAAACCTTGGCACTGCGGAGTCAATCGACCAGGTTGCTGATGAGCGAGAGCGGGTAGCAGTTCTTCTTGGTGATCTTATTGAGTCCCCAGTAATCGATGCAGAGTCGAAGCAAGCCGTCCTTCTTCTTGGCGAATAGAACCGGGGCTCTGGCAGCGGAGGCGGAGGGTCGGATGAATCCCTTACCAAGCATTTTGTTGAGGTAGTCCTTGAGGGCCTGGAGTTTGACTTCCGACATGTTGTACACCTTGCCGAAAGGGGGGCGGCTCCTTCCTCGAGGTTGATGGTGTGGTCATAGGGGCGGTGAGGGGGAATCTCCTTGGCGTCTCCTTCGGAGAATACGTCAGCAAACTCGTGATACTCCGGGGGAACTACTTCTCGGAGGATTTGCTCCTCGGTTCTCTTTTCCGGGGGAATAGTGTCCCCTCGTAGATGTTCTTCCGGGAGAGAAGGCAAGGTATGTAGCTGAAACATGGGAGTTCCATCCTTCATGAGGCGGGCGAAGGGGGTGGCCCTAATGATCCTAATGTCGAGTGCATTCAGGTCGGTCAGGGTCACGGAGGCATCGGCCGGAGCGGGTGTGACGCGTGTCTGAGACCGATAGGGGTAGTTCAGCCCTTTGTACTTGTTCCAAGGAATGTTTGGGGGTCGATCAGGGGCCTTGCGGTCTCGGACAGGCATGGGGGGCGTGGCAGTCGTCCCAGGGGTGTTGGGCGTCAGGTCGTTTCCTAGGGCCCAGAGGTGCACGGCGGTCAAGGGGTGGTTTTCGGGTCCTGGGAAGGTCATGGTGAGCGTCCTCCAATCGATGTCGGGTTTGTGTCGCGCAGCCAGGGTAGTCCTAGCACCATCGGGATCGACTCGTGAAGTTGCGTGACCAGGAAGTCGGAGGTGAACTCGTAGTCGTTGTCCAGGGTCACGCGTTCCGAGTGAGACCTCTGGATGGGGCCGGAGGAGGAGGGGGTGCCGTCAAGGCGTTGCAGGCGGAGGGGCTGGTCGAGGGAGTCGTGGGGGAGGTCGAGGGCATCGCTGATGAAAACTCCGGTGGCTCCACTGTCAATGAGGGCCAATATTGGTCCCAGGGCACCATCCAGCCTGGCATTGATGACGAAGGACCGGGACAAGCGGGACTGGAGTCCAGGGGGTGGTGGGGGCCCGTCCTTTGGGGTAGGGTTCAGAGAGTGGGGGATGTCAAAGAGGAGCTGCTAGTCATCGGGCATCGGGTCCCGGGTCAGGCGAAGGGTAAGATGTCGCCAATCGATGCGGGGGTTGGTGTCTCGGAGCCATGGGAGCCCTAGGACCAGGGATGTGCAGGGGTGGAGTTTGGTTATCAATATCCGGAGAGTGTGAGTCTGTCCGTTGGCAAAAGTGACGGGCATACGCACGAAGTGAGTGATGTCTCCCGCCATAGAGGCGTCTCTGTTGAAGAGGCAGAGCCGCACCGGGACCAGGAGTTGCTGAGAGGGTTCCGGGGCGAAGGTAGACCATGCTTTGTCGATGAAGTTGTCGGTGGTGCCACTGTCAACGAGGGTGTTGAGAGGGGTTCCGGAGGGGGTGAGGCGGGTTTTGAGGAGAAGAGAGTGCGAGGAGTGGGAGGGTAGGTAAGCCGTGAGGGTGTCCTGTATGAGTGTCATGGAGCGAAGATGTGAGACCGGGGTGGAGAAGACGTCGGGGTCGATTCCGCGATTTAGGGCATCTTCTGGGTCTAAATCGCCGGGTCGTTTTCCGAATACTCATAAGTGGCGTCCTCCCCTTCGAAGGTCCAGGTGGCACGTCCCATGACCTGTCGTCGGGGGCACTCGGAGATGAAGTGGTCTTTCTCACCGCAGAGTATGCAGACACCCTCCCTTCTCCGTCGTTCCTGCACATCCGTCAGGACCTCAACCCAGGGTCGCCTCTTTTTTGAGAGCCAGTTGGCCCAGAGGGCTTCTTCGTCCCGTTCGTTGGTGAAGTTGGGATCTTCAGAGTCTTCCAGGGGTTCCTCGGGGCTTGGTGCGTCGCCCAGGTCGTTGGTGGCCACAGCGGCGTTGAGTTGGGCCTGGGGGCGGGCGCCGCTGCCGGGGTTAGTATTGGGCGGGCCGCGACTCACCAGGGGTCAGCTGCCAGGGAACGTGGGGGGACCGGGGTTTTGGATTTGGGGGTTGGGGGCTTCGCTGGAGGGCCATGGAGGTCCTCCCTTAGGGTTCCAGGAGGTTCGGAAGTTTGAGTACTCGCTGCGGTCTTCCCAGTAGCATTGGTCAATCTGCATGACGAGGGCCTTGTATCCATCGTAGGAAGGTTGCTTTGGGGCAAGTCGGAGGACGTCCTTGATGCGTTGTGGCAGGGCGCGGTGGAGGGCGTATCGGAGGGCGCTGTAGTTCCAACCTGTCTCGTAAGCTTCCTTCTCAAAACGTACGATGAAGGTGGTGAAACACTCTTCAGAGCACATTTGGAGGTTGAAGAGGTTGTCCTCGGCCTCGGCCACGGTGTCATAGATCCCGAATTTCCTGGAGAACTCGTCAATGAAGACTTGCCAGTGAGAGAGTGCCGGGTTGTTGGGGTCAAACTGGATAAGGGCCATGTAGTGGTCGAAGGCGATCCCCTGGAGGTACGATGCAGCAAAGGCCACCCGGGAGCTGTCAACCTGAAAAGGGCCATGTAGTGGTCGAAGGCGATCCCCTGGAGGTACGATGCAGCAAAGGCCACCCGGGAGCTGTCAACCTGAAACGTGAGCGGCTTCACCTGAAATGTGTTAAGACATTGGGTGAGAAATGTACGCCATTTTTCGGGGGTCCCAGCCCATGAACACATCGGGTTTCTGAATGTCCAGACGTCCTTTGCGGGCGAGGGCGTTGCAAGCGTCGTCCAGTCCGGCAGTGTTGTGGGGGGGAGAGCCGGCATTGTAGTAGTAGTAGTAATGATTACCCCCCCCCTCCTTGTGGAGAAAAAGCACCGAGGGCGGGACCCCACCCGCCTGGAGGGCCTCCTCCAGGTGGCTCACCTGGGGGTCCGTTGTCCCAGGGGGGTTCGTTCCTGCCAGGAGGAGGCCTGGGTCTCCACGCAGGAGGTGGCAGAGGTGGGGGACCTGGGGGTCGTCCTCGAGGTTCGGCTGGGGGTGGCGGAGGCGGTCGGGGAGGGTTTGGTGGTGTCGGGTCAGGCGGAGGGGGGTCAGGTGCTGGGTCAGGTGCTGGGTTGCGCGGGGGACGTTCAACCTGGGAGGGTCGTGCTTGCATCGAGGGTCGCAGGGGGTTTTGTAGGTCGAAGTGGGGTGGCAGATCGCGGCGGAAGTTGCGTTCCAGAGGGACCGGGGCTGACGTAGGGGGCGGTACCGGGACGGGCACGGGCGTGGGACATGGTTCGTTGTTGCCACATGTGAGCTCGTCGATGTAGCATAGCGTGTCGTCCGTGCTAGGGGTGTCCGTGCGGGGTCTACCGGGGTTCACCGGGGCCAGGGGTCGGGCGTTGTCCGTTCATGGGAGCGGTTCCAGGGGTCTCTGGGGCTGTCCCCAGGTCTCGAAGGTACTAGGAACGGAGTTAGCCCTGTGGCGGGTTGACAAGCCTACCGTGCAGGCAGCGGGTTGATCGAAGAGGCCTCCAGTCGGGTTGAGGGACCGCAATATGGCTGAGGCGTTTTGTCGCTCTTCCCGTTGTCGTTGTTCTCGAAGAGGCCTCCAGTCGGGTTGAGGGACCGCAATATGGCTGAGGCGTTTTGTCGCTCTTCCCGTTGTCGTTGTTCTGGAGTAGGGGCCGCGGGGGCTGGCTCCGGGGGTTCCCGTCAAACATGAATTGAGCGACCTGGGTCTGCGGGATTGTTGAGGGGTCGAGGGGAGGGGGACGCGTGGACTTCATTGAGCAGCTGCTGCAATTCTTCTCAGAGGATTGTATTGCGCCTATACTTTACCATAGTTTGCTCCGGGAGTTCTCCTCACGCAGCTGCTGCAATTCTTCTCAGAGGATTGTATTGCGCCTATACTTTACCATAGTTTGCTCCGGGAGTTCTCCTCACGTGAGGCGATCCCCGAATTTGACCAAGCAGTATTGCGCCTATACTTTACCATAGTTTGCTCCGGGAGTTCTCCTCACGTGAGGCGATCCCCGAATTTGACCAAGCAATGAGCCCATTCCTCCGGAGTGCCTTCAAAGTCGTCAAAGTCGTCGTGCCCAAATTCTGTGAGCAGCACCCTTGCCCGTTGCACGAAGTCCTCCGGCAAGATCCTGAGTGAGCGGAGTACTTTGTCCCATTGCCGTTCATACTCCTTGAGGCGTCGTTGTCCCATTGGCAAGGGAGGGGTTTGAGCGGGTGGAGCGGCAGCCGGGTAGTGATGAGGGGGGTAGTCGGGGTAGGGGGGTCCTCGGGGTTCTCGGGGTTGGGGAACGGGGTGCTGGTAGCTGTAGTAGGGGGTGGGCGCAAAGGGGCCCTTGCTGGGGGGGATTGGGCGAGGTCCACTGGGTACGGGTGGGGTCTCCGGCAGGCTTCCGGGAATGCTCCGGTACGAGGGGACCTCCACGGGTTGTGCCATGGCTAAGTTGGGTGGAGGGGCCCAGCTGGCTGAGGGCCCCAGATCATAGAGGGATGGATTGGGGGCCCAGTGGCGGTGGAGATACGGAGGTTTGTACGGGAGGGGTGGATAGATGGGGCGGGGGGTCTGTGCGGAGTAATGATCGGGTACTGGGCGCCTGTAGGGGTCGGTCTGGTAGCCCATGGAGTAGTAGGTGTGAGTATACGTAGCCATCAAGAACGGTGTAAGGAGGGAGTCTTGATATTATGTCAGGTTCCGCTAAGGTAGTAGGTGTGAGTATACGTAGCCATCAAGAACGGTGTAAGGAGGGAGTCTTGATATTATGTCAGGTTCCGCTAAGTCGGGGGCTTTCCAGGAAAGCAATCGCCCTTACAATGCGGACTTGACCTACGGATACTTGGGTGTCTGAAACTCCGGGGTTAGGACTCCGGGGTTCAAGACGTGGACAGGGGTAATCCCGGGAGAGGGAACTTGGTCTGGGGGTTTTGGGTTGTGAGTAGCTAGGGGGTTCGGGTGGGGGTCGAGTCGTGAACCGGAGGTTCTAAGACGAGACCAAGTTAGCAAATTAAAGTCGCGAAGTGCGTACCAATCTTAGAGCACAGTCGTGAACCGGAGGTTCTAAGACGAGACCAAGTTAGCAAATTAAAGTCGCGAAGTGCGTACCAATCTTAGAGCACATGAGTATTCAAGCGTGCCAGTCAAAGCATGCCAGTCAATGCGTACCAGTCAATGTGTACCAGTCAAATAGAGGGCACGCAACAATTCAAGTAACCAAGTGAAAACAGTGTAAGCAGTGTAATATCAAGACTAGCGAATACAATGGGGAGCTATGCTATAAGTACTACAGGGCCAGGTCTTGGGGTTCCAGAGTGTCTGGGATAGGTTCCGGGAGTCATTGAGTAGCGGGCAGGGACTGTATACCTGGATCGTGCATGTGGGGTGCGCGATCAATTGGCGCGGGGGCAGCTGTGATGCGTGATGCGTGATGGCCAGGAGCGAGCCACATGATCTGATTGTTGATCGGGGCTGGTGGCGGCTAATGGCGGTCCTTGATGCGCATGATGGCAGTGTTGGTAGTTGTGATGGCGGGGCGTGTCCTGTGGAGTCAGAGGGAGAGTCCTGGGTGGTGTTCCGGGGGTGTCCCAGGGTGGATCCGGAGGGGAGGGGTCGTGACACTAACATCCACTGCTGACATCTTAGTGTATGATCAACTTGTCACATGTACTGGAATAAACACATGCGCAAATTTATCCTATTCTATTTCTTTGCAGAACTCTCTGGAGTTTTAAATGGATCAAATTAATAATGCTAACAAATATCAGTAGCCTGCTGCTATAATGTTCACTAGGGAGAAGTCAAACCCACCTCTTGTGCAAAAAATAAATTTGCTACTATTTCTGAATGTGAGTCCTCTGGTTAACATTTCTGTTATCAATTTATCTATTTATAAACATTTGTATTTAGTTAATCATGTTCATTATCTATGTCTGAGAGCACAATCCAACAAATTAATAGAGGGATGCTAGCTTGTTACTAGTGAAATGCAGTGGACAGCTTGGTATTTCTTCAACTAGGCAGAAATTTGGTCAAAGCATAGTATGTCAGTGAAAAAAGAGGTTTTTAGTCATATGCCCACAAAAAGACAGCCATGTGGCCAGAATTGGCCTCTATGGCAATTGATAAATTCAGGTGAGTGCTTTCTGATTTTATTCCTCCCCAAACTGCAAGAGATCTGCTGTGAAAATAGTAGATGCAGAGACAGATTGAACTGATAGATGCAGAATAATTATTTGATGGATGTATAGCTTGCTGCTGTCAGCGAATAATTGGCAGGAATTTGTGACATTATTATGTGCAATAGAATTGTTGAAAATCACTTTTGTTTATAAGGCACAAAAATCTCATACATAGCAGTATCTGCTTTTACAAGCAACAATGCAATGACATCTATCTCTGTCTTACACAATGTCCTCTCCAAAGATAGACTAGAAAATTTGCAAGAGGTTGTCGACTAGATTGAGACACACCTCATTGCAGCACTTTTCATATTTGGCAATCTTGCATCAAGTATTGAAGTGGAAGAGGCATGAATCATCTAGCATCTAAACAAGGAGTTGGTAAGATAACTTCAAAATATTGTAAATATATTAAAATTTAAATGTGTGCTATAAAACTTTGTATTGTCATATCTGGGGGCTGTATCACTGAATAATGTGGTCTGCAATGTCCCAGACATTGTCAAAAGGTTAAGCCAATTTTTCTCTTTTTAAAATCAACAAGTCTTGCTCACAGAGATGATCAGAAACCTGTATGGCTATAATTGGTAGAACTATATTGGCCGAGCAGATCTTCAGGTTCTAAGCAATAAAATACTGCAGCATTGCCTTCTAGTATATCAGTAAGGCTTCCACTCTATTGAAAGCTTCTTGGCATGCAACTGCCAGCCATCCATGACATTGCTATCAGCAGATGGAATAGTGTCTGTCCCATTACCAAATGATTTGCTCTGTATGTTTGGAGGTAGCAGATCTACCATTGGCCATCAGCAGATGCTGCTAGTCCTAGACAAGTAGCAGTTGCTGGATAAAATGGAACATGTTTCAACAGTCAACAATATGATCTGCCTGTTTGCTGGCAGCAAGTTCATTGCTCCTTCTATTATCAGTTCTGTCACCAGATCTGTAAATCCTGCTCAGATGGGCCAATTGACAGGCATTGAGTTTAATACTAACAGTATTGATAGTGAGCAACCTGATTCTCAAGACTGCTTCTCCATGGCCTATCCTACCACTTTTCGTGATGTCAACTCTCTCTAATGGCTATCCTTGATGTATATTGAACTCTCAAATCCACAACATCTATTCCACCACCTTTATAGTAAAGATAAATCTGGACTGGTGTATGGCTCCACAAAAAACACTCTCATGTTGTAGTTCAAATAGCATTCCAACTTTCTTCTGCTTATATCCGCTGGATATTCATGGAGCTGGAGATGTCTGATAATAAACAGGTAGATATTCCCACTTCATTCATTCATATTTCAGACTTGGAGGTCTTGAGTAGAACTGAAGACATCTCTTCTTTGTTCATTGTTGAGGATATAGAAGACAAACTGTTGCCTCTGTTGTTTATTTCTGCAGCAGAGAAGATGGATGACAATTCTTTGTCTCCTCTGTTCATTTTTGTAGAAGAGAAGATGGAAAATGATTCTTTGCCTCCATTGCTCATTTCTATGGCAGAGAAGATAGTGTAGTACTTGGTTGCAAGTAGTACTGATAGTTCTGGGGCTTTCTTGAAGTCTTAAAAAGTGACCTCTAATCCACACTGGTGCTTGATGATAAAAACTTGATGTATTGGGTGCTTCACAGAATATCAAATATTCTGATAGGCAGAAGAAGGTTCTCAATAAACTCCAGCCTAAGCAGTTCACTCCCTGGGAACCACCGAGCCTTTGTCTACCAATAGACTTCCAATAAGAGGTGTTCAATAAACTCTAGCCTAAGTGATTCACTCCCTGGGAACCACCGAGCCTTTGCCTATCAATTGCCTGTCTATTCTCTACTAAACTTGGGCTATTTATACTGTTTTTCTGGTGCACAGACCACTATCTACACATGACTCTTTTGTTGTCAACTCCCAGCATTCCTGACCTAATTTGTTGTTCCATTTTCCATTTTGGTGATGCATGTTTCAGTGCCACCATTCCATTCATCTCTTCCTTCCTCTATTCAATGCATGTTTCAGTGCCACCATTCCATTCATCCCTCTCTTCCTCCATTCAATGCATGTGCCACCATTCTATTCATCTCTTTTGACATCCCTCCATGCTTCTTTCCCTTTCCCCTTTCAGTCATATCAAATTGGGCATTGTCAGATCAGATCTTGATCTAGATCATCACAATTTGATCCCCTTTTGTCACCTCTGCCAGCTCCTATGCTTCCCCTCCCCATAACAGTGGTTGGACTATTGTTGAGTTGATAGCTTGAGCTGGTCCCTGCCCTTTGTTCTGTACTGTCTGTGTATTTATTGGGGTGTTTTTGGAGATATAATTTGTTGAGACTGCTACCAGGAGGCTTACAGTTTTCAGCCCATAATTAAATGTTTATTTTGACTTCTGATGCATGTTGTGTCCCTGACTGCTAGTACAGTGTTGTATCAATAAATGACAATTCTTTGCCTCCTTTGTTCATTCCTGCAGAACAGGAGACAAAAGATGATTCTCTGCTATCTCTATTCATCATTCGTGAAGAAGCAGAATGACTGACAGTGATTGAGACCATGGCAGCCAGTGACAGTAGACAGATGGCAGTTGGTAGTGGTGGACATATGGTAGCTGATGATGAAGACAATCTTCCACTGCTATTTGTTGTGATAGCAGAAGAGACAGATGGAGGCATGACAGCTGATGAAGAAGAAAACCTTCTACTGCTATTTGATGTAACAGCTCTTCAATCGCAGTCTCCTCCCTTCGAACAATCTCCTTCTCCAACCCTATCTACTGGTAACAATGTCTGGGAGTGGGAGGAATATGAGATATATATGACTTGATGTGAGAATAAGAGAAGAATTAATAAATTGTATCAACAATGTGAGTTATAATTTGGCACTGGTAAACAGAGTTCATTTATGTTAACAGAACAAGAATTTTGCTCTAGAGCAAAACATGGTCAATGTAGGCACATTGACCCTTTCAATCCAGCTGATTGTACTGATGATGTGTCTGCTGATATGTCAGAGTCACCCTCACCATCTTCTTCATCATGCTTGATAGCAAATTATGAAGACATCACACTTATCAGGCCTTAAGGACCATATATACTGAATGACTTTGCATTCTTGACAGAAGACTACCTACATGATGAGAATTTCTTTTATTTAGAAGTATTATATGAATTTAATGAAGAGGAGGAATACACATCAGATAAGTGATTTAATAATTAGTTACAACAATTCATGGCTTCTCTGTTGGTTACTTTTTGTTAAGATTAACTGTTCTGTTTTGCCAGTGACAAATCCATTATAAATTTGTTTGATCTGTTCTGCCACTGGCATAAATGGAAGATGAGATTCATCAGCAAAAAACTACATACTAGTCAACAAATATACAAAGAGGTAGTTGAACCTGTCTCTTGTGCATGATACAAAATATTAATTTATCAATATTTCACTAGACCACAGAGCCTTACTACAAGCATGTATGGTGTACAGGTAACTGAAAAAGAGGCACCAGTCATTAGAAAGTCAAACCACCATGATACAAAAGAACCTGCACTAGAGTATCTATGTACTACAGAGGAGTTAAACCCACTGCTTGGCACAATATAGATTACCAATTGATAAATAATTCACTAAACCACTGAGACTCATTGCAACTTTATAATGTATATATAGTATATACATAGATTGGTCAAAAGACACTATCTCGGTAAATTCATTTAATATTAGTCTTATTATAGAGGGAGTCAAACCTACAACAGTACAAAAATCCCAGCACCAGTATATTATATGCACTGTCTGGGAATTAAACCCACTGCTTAGCACAAGATAGATTACTATTTGGTAAATATTCTACTGAATTACTGGAACTTGTTGCAACTTTAGGTGTACATGTAGTGCAAAAATGCATCCATATAAAAAGACACCATTAGATATCATAAAGGTGAAATAGAGGGAGTCAAACTCACCGCTGTATACAATATTGAATATCAATTGACAAATATTCTACTGAACTACTAAGACTAGTTGCAATCTTATGGTATACACATAGATTGGTCAAAAGATACTATCTTAATAAATTATCTGCTCATAAATGGGACACAGGTCTATCAGACTTGTTTCTCCTCTTTCAACCCAGCATCATCTCTACTAAATTATTTGTCATTTGTAAACAGGAAGATTGATGTCAGCTACTGTCTGCTGGCATGCCAGCAGACAGCAGACACTCGTGCACCCCCCTTCTATCCTTCCACCTCTTTTTCATCAGTGCTATCCTCTTCACTCCCTAAACTACCTGACATGTCACCCCCATCCACCACATGCACCCTGCTTTTCTCCTCCCCTTTGACCTGACATCTGATGTCTGCTATGTCTACTGGCATGTCAGCAGACATTCACACCCTTCTTTCTCTATATCTTCATCTCTTTTCTGCTACCATTCATGCTTCTTCAAATGCCGCTCTATGCGGCAGATACTCACACACCCTTTTTCTTCTCTCCTACTCTGATGCTGAACAATGCCAGAGGTTGCCAATGGATGCTGACAAATACCAGTATATATTCAACAAATGCTGATAGATGTTCAACAGATGCCAATAGATATACAATGGATGCTGATAGATGCCAGTGGGTCCTGACAGCTGCTGACAGATGTCAATGCCTCTTTCAAGCCACAAAAACTCATTTGGGGGATATGCCGCCCCCCTTTCACCTCTAAATATCCATATGAAGACCAGCAGAGATGTATGTGGATGGCTGTTCATTATCTGACCTTTGATTCTATCTGTTAGTAAAGGACCTGTGGTGCAATGGTTAAATCATCAGTGCATTTTATTGCCAGAGCCTTCTCCAAGGCTGGGAGTTCAATTTCTCTCTATAGGCATAAGGAGGAATGAAGAGTTACTTTTTTTTGGTCCAACCAGCCTCCATGGGCCTGCATAAGCCTCTGCAGATGTCTGCTGGTGCCCTGTGCAGGCCTACATGGGCCTGCATAGATTTGAGTAGATTGATGTATGTCTGCATGGATGTCTGCTGGTGGCTTGTATCTCAATTTCATGTCTCCTTACTCAGATCATATAAGATGAATAATGATGCCTTGTTTCTCAATTGGATAACACCTGAGACATATGATTCTGGTACTCCCAACAAACAGGAATAGGTTATCAAGAAAATACTGGGATATTGGTGGATGCATGGTAAGAACCTCAAGTTTGAGGTTTAGTAGAGTGTTGGAGATACGACTTGGGAGTCATATAATATGTGTTCAAAGCTGGCAGCCTTGGATTGGTATTTGGAATTACAAGGAGTATGGCAGCTGAAGAAGCTATTTAAGCACTCACATGCTTAGATAAGACAGTATTAGAATTGGGGAAGATCAGATGCTGCCTCAGGATCAGGAATGATAAGATCTGATCTGAAGTATTGGATCAGAATTATATAATGGAGAGGCATGAATTTGTTTTTTCTACTTTATTTTTTTTCTTTTGAAGACTGCCATGTCAACATATATACTGATGTTGCATTTGTATGCAGGGCAGGCTCCACTGCAAGGACAAAACTCACAGGATTCTGATGGAGAAGAACATGCAACAAGCAACACAGGCATGTTGGTATTGACACCAAGCATGGCAGCCTACCTGGCAATGGCTCAGTGCAAAACCTAGCCTTTATGCTGCAGCATAACAAAAATACAATTAAGATACACTGGCTCAAAAAACTGCCTCAGTGTTTGGCCTTTTTGGAAAGATTCACATGGTGTGCAACGATTATGTAAGTGAAAAATTGTAGAACATCACATGACATACAACTACATCTTGGCTTTATAATGACATATGAATCATGTGATTTGGACAAGAACTCACTGATTAATGAATCAAACAAAATATTCAATCCTTGGGGCAGTTTTTTGAAATTTACTCTAATTTTCATATCTAGTACTTGGTATGGCCTCCATTTGCCTTTATAACTGCCTTGATCCTTCTAGGCATGCTTACTCTAATTTTCATATCTAGTACTTGGTATGGCCTCCATTTGCCTTTATAACTGCCTTGATCCTTCTAGGCATGCTCTTTATAAGGCTTTGGCATACCTCTCATGGTATTTCATTCCACTTCTTTACCACTCTCTCCCACAACTCATGCATTCCTTTAGGGAGTACCTCATACTTCAAAAGTTTGTGCTTGATGTAAACCCAGAGATGTTCAATAGGATTAAAGTCAGGAGATTGGGCAGGCCAGGATATCACAATGATGTTGTTATCAGAAAACCAGGTTGTTGCCCATTTGGAGGTGTGTTTTGAGTCATTGTCCTGCTGAAAATATCATTCTTCCTCTTCCATTTCCAACTTCTCAAAGCTTTCCACTACTCTCTCATCCAAAATCTCACAATACTGTGCAGCATCCATCTTCCTCTAAACTTCTATAAGCTTCCCTACTCCATTCCAACCCATGCAGCCCCATACCATTAAATTGTTTCTTCCTCCATGCTTGACAGTTGGTGTAGTGGTGCGGTCAGATAGTGGTTCTCCTAGAATTTTCCACACATATACCTTTCCATCTGATCCAATCCAATTAATCTTTGTCTCATCACTCCACAAAACCCCATGCATACTAATGAAAAAGTAAAGAACTATCTTCCAACACTGGCATCTTTAAGCATTGCTGATAATGGCAATGCTAGCAACTATGGGACAAGTATGGAGGAGACCCTGTCAGAAGAAGAAATGATAGCACAAAAGAACATGCAGTTGATTTACAACCACAAGTCAGCCACCAGAAAGAAAGCTGCCACTGATAAGCAGGCAAAGATTGACCATGACCAGCAGGAGCAGGCTACTGGGCATATCTCAGATGGACTAGGGGTGTTTGAAAAAGGGAGCACCACAGAATGCTCAAACTGATTCTATGGCAGTGCCCTGGACCAGCACTTTTACTATTTGCAGCTGTTAAATATGATATTTGTAGAGAATGAGGCTCTTCAAGCTAAAATGCATGAAAAGGAGAATGGCATGAGATATCATCATATCTCAATACTGTTGATGAAGATCATACTTTGTGAGCTTCCTATGAGTCCTCAGAAGGCTTTCAAGCTGCTGATACTTGTGGGCAACAAGATGAAAGCTCTGTTGCTTTGTATTGAAGTGTATTATCTCCTCTGCAAGTTTCAGCATATATCACTTAACTTCAGTCAACCTTGGCAAGACCGCACCATGGAGCTGGTGTGCAGATCATAGTTTGATCAAATACTTCCCCCTCTTAACTTAGCAGACCAACACATGGATTTGGCCATCATCTCTACTCCAGAGAGATATTTAAGCTAGAAGGGCTGGCACAACAAATTGGTATTTATGCTTGCAGGATTTGACAATGAAGATATCTGTCATGCCTTCAAACTGGACAAGTTGGCACAGAATGTGCTGTATTTTTATAACCAGGGATGATGAATGCTGTGCTAGGCATAGCTATGGACTTTGCTTTCTGTATTCATCTATAGACCTTGATAGAGCATACAATTACTTGAGGTGTATCACCTCAAGGATGTTCTAAGAGCTACTTTGCCAGGCTTCTGGCCTGTATTATAGCCCAACCATGGCTATACTGGGAAGCCATGGAGGCATACAATGCTGCCAACCCAGGTGCTCTTTTCATGCTCATGGATTGGACTTAGGTGCAGTTTATGACCTCTTAGTTTGATGAGGCCACATTTATCAACATCAGTGATGTTGACATGCTGAGAGTACTGTTGGCAAACCATGTTTCTGTAGGGTGGATAGACCATGCCCATCCTTTTAGCATGGTCTATTTGAAGGGCCATTTTAGAGCAATGAATGTGTCCTTTGAAATCTACCAAAGATATTAGAACAGATTTCAAGCAATAAAAAGAGGAAAAAAAACTAATAAAATCTTTTTTGAGTTGAATTCAAAGTCCACCCACTACTTACAGATTACTGGATTTCATGCAGCAGAATTCTACAAAACAAAAATCAAACCAAAGATTGATGAAAAACTGAAAAAGATAGGTAAATGTCAATGCTATCCACTTGGAGTTGTGAAACACAAGATTAAAGAATGCTGGGAAGCTGAATTGGAGGAAGTCCAAAGCATAATTATTGAAGAATTCAATAGTCAAACCAAAGAGAGTAACAATAATATATCTTCGGACTCAAATTTAGTTCAATTCTCTCAGAAATATGCATTATGAGCCAGTTTATTTTAGTTTGAGTTTCTTACTGTTCTTGTAGTTTGACATGACAGGACAATAGCATCTATCTCTAATGCTATTAAACAGCTGCATCATATATTACAAGAACAAACTGATTGAGTTTGGACTTTTCTTGGTGGTGGGCCAGATCTGACTTATCCAAATGGACAAGTCTGAACAATGTAGTATGTTGTCAAGTTCTTTTTTCTGATATACTGCCTCAAGCATCTATAGTTTCAATTTTGGCAAGAACACACTCAATTATTCATTTAAGACACTTCAGTCCCAAATGAGAATAGCAATATTCCAGCAACAGAGAGTATCTTCAACTGTATAATGTCAAATTCAGAAAATGAGGATAATAGCTCAATATTTGACATAGGACTTATTGACTCTCAGCTGCTATTGTCCCACTGGCTCCTATAACCATCACAGAAGCATCTTTGTTAGCATCTCAGCCTCCCACAGTATTGCCTCAGCCATCAACTTTCCAACCTTTAGCTCTGGAAGCATTTCTGGCAGATTTTGACCAGTCACCATCTACTCTCTTATCTACAAGTGTTTCAAGAGCACTATAGATTTCAGCGCTGCAGCCTCCTACCTTGGATACATTTATTTTTCCTCTTACATTCCATGCAAAACCTCCTGCTAACTCTATTGCTCCTTACTCACACTCAGCATCTCTGAAAGAGGCAAATCACAGTGGTCCTCTATTGGGCTTAAAAAACATTCTATCACACCAACAACCAAAAAACTGTAACCTGTGGTTATGTGCTAGAACTATCTTGTGTGTATCACACAGTGCTAAATCAGACCGCAGTATCAGATTTGACTAGAACTAGAGTGAATACAAGATGTTGCACTTACATAATACTCTACTGAATGAGCTATTTTCCTTGGTTTATGATACATAAAATGAATTATCTAGGACAGTCAGTAATATTATTTATTTTTCTGGCCATTCATTGATTTCTTTTTCAGAATCCTCATGATTTGCATTCAGGATCTAGCTAATTATCCATGTCCATGATGCTTAATTTAGACTAAAGAAATTTCACAAATTGGTGAAAAGTTTGATCAACAGTAGAGACAAAAGCAACTTTGTGTAGATAATGAAACTTGCCAGAAATATATTGAAAATGTACACCAAAAACTATTTGAAAAAGAATACAAACATGGAAGTACTGTAGTTAAAAGACTACTTAAATATGGATCACTCAGTTCATCTCATATAAGCTCATTATTTTTGTAACTGATGATACCAGGCTAATAGTTCTATAGAATACTTTTTCTGTTTGCCTTGGTCTTCTTAGATTTGACCTTCACAACTTACTCTGTTCTGATATTTTGCATGAATTTGAAATTGGAGTTTTTGCAGCAGTATTCAAGCACTGCCTTCACATTCTATATGCTGCAAGAAATGACTCTATTCAAGAACTGAACAAACAGTTATTTCTTAATATTTTTTATATGAGTGTATATTTTAATCACATGTCTTGCAGATTCTGAAATACTCCAACATTTGGACATAATACAATTCAAAAATTCTCAAATGATATAGCAGGGTTAAAATAGCTAGCAGCATGGGACTATGAAGATATCCTTCAGATATGTAATCTATTGTTTTGAAGTCTATTTTATTGAATAACATAATTGATTATACAGTGTTTAATTCCTGCTTTTGAAGGTCTACTCCCTGAGCCACACAATTCTAATTTGCTTAATCTTTTCTTTGAGTTAGCAATATGGCATGTCCTTGCAAAATTGAAGTTACACACACTGTCAACTCTTCAAGATCTTCACAGCTCACTCACATGACTTGGTCAGGAACTCCAATACTTCAAAAAAACAACTTGTGCTGAGTATGTTATACAGAAACTTCTCAGTAAAGTTGCTGTACATGGTCAAAGAAAAGCAGCATGGGCTGCTACTTAATTACAAGTACTAAGTGGTAAAAAGAGTATAAAGACTGATAATCCTCTAAAAAAGCAACAAAAATCAAAAATCTGTGAATTGAATCTTCAGACAATCAAATTGCATAGTCTTGGTGACTATGTCAAGTGCATTAAATTGCATGGAACCACAAATAATTATTTGACTCAAACGGTGACTTTAAATTTTATATATTTTTGAGTCTGCCACAAGTCTAACAGCTTTTTTTCACAGGGAGAACTAGCTCATTGCCAAGTAAAACAAATTTTCCCTGTCATTCAGAAGAGTATTTATACATTTGAAATTGCAAAGTATGAATGTCAACAGTGGATTCTTAATCACATGAAAGTAAAAGTTCTTAAACCAAAGATATGTGACAAGCGGAAGCAGCATCATGACAATAATTTTACACCACCTTGGCTTCAGTTCAATGAAACTGAATATTTGCCCAATGGCTCTCCACAGAATCATCACATCATTGCACAAGATGTCTGACATTCTCTCATACTTCCACAATGGCTTAGTGAAAAT
This sequence comes from Macrolepiota albuminosa, assembly GCA_027475525.1. Lineage (NCBI taxonomy): Eukaryota > Fungi > Basidiomycota > Agaricomycetes > Agaricales > Agaricaceae > Macrolepiota > Macrolepiota albuminosa. Next base: position 308,993 of record JAMWFC010000107.1, read on the forward strand.
GAAGATGATGCCACTCTTGAGGTAAAGAAGCTATTGGTGTCAGTATATATATTAATATTTCTTTATTGGCTAGCAATTTTTGGTCAAACTCCAAGACTATTGCTTAGCACACATGCTCAAAGAAGAGTATGATGGTGATGTTGTCATGTATACCTCTGAACAGTGTCACCATATTCACATTGCCGGCAACAAAATCTACCAACACAAACAGATTCATGTAAATTATACAATATATGATTGTCAGTGAGCTCAAGATACTCTCAATCTCTGTACTCATGCCAATGCTCTTGTTTTATCTTGAGAAGATGGAGAGGATGGAATAAACCCATTTCTATACTGGTTTTGCTGTATTCTTGGGATCTTCTATGTGAAAGTCCTTCATACTGGTCTTGAATTAACTTTTTGTGATTCTCAGCATATGGAATTTCTTTGGGTGCATTGGTATGGGTGTAAAGTGAGCTTGAAGACTGGATAAAAAGCATGACGGCTGCATAAAATTGGTTTTGTTGATGGTGACAATGATGCAGCATTTGGTTTTCTTGATCCCACATGAGTTATCCAAGAAGTCCATTTGATTCCTTTATTTTGCAATGGTAAGACCTCCAAGCTTCTTTCACCCAGCACTAGTGCTCATGCTCCAAGTAAAAAAAATGAGGATTATAGGTTTTATGATGTTGGAATGTAAGATTTTTGTTTGCCCCTACTCTGTTTACTTCAATTTTACCAAAAACTTAGGTTTGTGGACCAAAATATGGTGATGCACTTTTGTGATGGTGGCATCAGCCACAAATCTACCCATGAAGCAACCAATACATTCTTATTAGACAGATACAGAAGCGATATGGCCTCTGCACATGCAAATGCCACTACTACTAGTGAAATACCAATGGACAGTGATAGGCTCTAAGTCAATGCAGAAACTAGCAATGAACTCTAGCCTCAGCTCACAGAAGATGAATCTCTGACAGATGAAGAAGAGGGTTATGGCTACAAGAACCCAATGTATCAACAGCTTCAAGTTGAAGAGTCAGAAGGTGATGAGTCCAAGAATGTCAGGGGACTCCTCATTTCTTCCTTTTCTCACTCCTTATCTCTTCACTCTCCCTTCATTCATTCTCTTATTTCTTCTGACATTATTTCATTTTACTGTTTCTATTCTTTCAACACTATTTGTTAGTACTACTCTCAGCCCTTGAGATGCTCTGGTTCTTTAGCTACCATTCAGACAAGTGTGGGCCCTTCAGCACCGCTTCCAGACCGCTTATATAAGCCGGAGTTTGCCTTTCTGACTTCTAAAGTCCGGAGTTTTCCTGCCTTGTTTGCACACTTCCAGACCGCTTATATAAGCCGGAGTTTGCCTTTCTGACTTCTAAAGTCCGGAGTTTTCCTGCCTTGTTTGCACAGTTATTTGGTTAGTCAATTTTTGAGTTTTTAAGGTTTTGTTGTACTGTACAGTTGTTTCCCATGCTTCAGAAGCCCCAGAAGCGTCCAACCTGGCATAGGGAATCCCTAGACTTGTTCTCTTTGGATCTCCCTCTGCCAGGCTTCAGAAGCCCCAGAAGCGTCCAACCTGGCATAGGGAATCCCTAGACTTGTTCTCTTTGGATCTCCCTCTGCCAGCTGTGTGACTGAGCCACAGCCTTTAGAGGTCGCCCTTACAGAGAATGACTTGGACAACAATGAATGCCAGGCAGATAGTGATGATGGTTTAAATGACAGATTGGGCCCTGAAGATGGAGCAGACAATGCTGAGGATCTTGAGGGTGAGTGGGGGTATGCAGAATTGTAACTCAGATAAACACCATGACATTGTATATATTGATTATATCAGTCTGTTCTTGCCTTACATATGGGATACCTGTAAGTTAATATGCTACATGGTACATGCTTTCCATTGATGATCTTTCTGGGACCAATGTTCCTGCCATTGCCATGCCTGGCACATACCCAGCTGGCAGCACCTTACATACCTAATACCCACCACATAAGCCATAACATTCTTCATATGGTACCATCATTTTTGTAGATGATAATCACAGACTAGTAAGTTGTCTGTTCTATGGTTCAGTTAGTTTTGTATCATAACAGTAAGTAAAAAAAGTGGCTCACCCTCAGTCCTTGTATGAATGACTGAGGGTGTCCATTGTTCCAGGTATCGAATATATATGAGTTCGACAAGTCTATTTGTCCTCTTGGCAACAAAGCTGCACTGTTGTAAAGGGTCGAGGTTGTTCGGAAACTTGTGAATCGATTTGTGGGTCCTCTCGCACTTATGGTGTCAATGAATCTCAGCATTGGAGTGCCAGGTTTAGGCTGGATGCCTGTTTAATGTGATATATTAGGTTTGGTATATGTATATTTTTTTAAAAATTTTTTCAAAAGCCATACTGGCAGGCGGTCATAATTGCAGTTGGTGTTAGTAAATCTATGGAGAAATTAGTATCTGGTGCTGACTTTGAGAAAGAGGATACCTAGCAGTTTTGGATCTCTCAAGGAACAAGAGTGATCTGAAACGAGAGTCTATGTGCTGAGATAAGCGTCGGGGGCAGGAACCTCTTTTTGCTTCCTCCGCCCTCCAACGTGCAAAGAACGTGTCAAATAAAATGTTTTCGCAAAATACACATTATTGTAAAAAAATAAAATAAAATAAAATATGCCAGTACTGATCAGGAATCCCAACGAAGCGGTACAACCCGATTTTGCATCCGATGATTATCAGGCGGCCAGACAAGCGCTGGTCAACAAGAACACGATGGAGGAAGCGGCCATAGTTCTTCTAACTAGTGCATGGCATGCAAACAATGTGGCAGAAGTGGCAGAGAGAGAAACGTGGGACTGACAGACAAGAGAAGAAGGGCAGGCCATGAGAGACAGGGAAAGGCAAGCGAGGGAGGAGGATGAGCGGAGGGTTGAGGCCAGATGAGAGGAAGAGGAGGCAGCAAAAGTGGACGAGAGGAAGAAGCACAAGTCCAAATACACTGAGCTATCCTCAGCACCCCCTCCAGCGACACCACCTGAGATCTTGCCGCACTACATGATGTCCAGGCTACAGAAGGGTCTGTACGTGGAGATGTGGTACTTCACTAACAAAGGGCTGGACTATGTGGTCAAGACCTCCGCCACTGCGGACGAGAATGCGCTAGTACAAACTGTGGATGGGGAAGGAAACACGGTATGGACCACCGCGACAGCCTCCAAAGGAGCAAAGTTTGCGGTTGATGACAGGAATCTGACATGGGAACAGCTCATGGTAGCAATACCAAGGTTCTTGGATGCGATACATGCAGCTGGGTGGACAGGTCAGAGGCAAGAAATGATGGCAAACATGTTTATGCGACTGCAAGCCCATCCATACTGATCAAGCAGAGACGTGATTGACAAGGCGGCGCTATTGAGGTACCTGGCAGAGCAAACGAGATTGTGGCATCAAGCAATCGAAGCAGGCATGGGAGCCTGGAACATCGGAATCCTGAGCGAGCCGCTACTGAGAGCTGCAAATGAAACAGTGAGGAAGGAACAAAGGGACAGAGAGGACACAAAGAGAATCAGACTCGTAAGTGTTGCAAGATCAAACCACAGAGTCGCATGCTAACTACAACGTTCACAATCTCTAATCATATCTCACAATTCATGCACAAAACAATGACTCGCACATTTGGGCAATACTTGCTGACCGGTATCGCAGCCAAGCAGTTCAAAAAGCAGGTAGCAGACCTGGCTGCCATGCAGAGGGGTTCCTATCAACGTGGATCCCAATGTTCAGAAACCAGGAGGCAGAGATTGAGAAGCCCACAGCGCTCCAAATTGCCCTCATGCAGATGGAGGAGCAACAATGCTCAAGACAGGGTGAGGTGATACGAGTGCCATGAAACAGCGAACAGAGGTTTTTGAGCGCCATTTGTCTCAGCTGTCACCCACACAACATATCAGAGTGCAGCGAGGAGCATACCTGGAACAACAAGTACAACACCATCGCACAGCGCAAAGACAAAAGCCTCGTCATGCGAGACAGAAACACTGTATGCTTGGATTGGCAGAGAGAGAGAGGATGTGCGGCAAAAAGTCATGACAGCAAGCATGTTTGCTCAGGGTGTGGGAGTGCACAGCACGGAGCACAAAACTGCCCTCAAACGGAGAAGCCTTAAAGCTTGCACCCCATATGACCCGAAAGCATGGGTCAGTTGCTTGCGGGGAGCAGGGCTCTTGCACAAGTATGGTGATGTGGCAGACGGGCTGCAAAAAGGATTCATCTTGGGTTTCTCAAGGATTAGTTCGACCAGTACACCGCCAAACACGACATTGGTGCAAGAGCACCAAGACAAGTTCAATGAGATTGTGTGCAAAGAAATACAAAAAGGTCAATATGTGGGACCGATAGGAAAGGAAGAGGTTGAGCAACTGCTTGGACCATTCCAATCCTCCCTGTTCTCCATTATTCCCAAGGCAGGGAAGACAGGAAGGTTCAGGATTATTCAAAACTTGTCATTCTCATCAACATCCTACGCCAATCAATCCATCAACTCACACATTGATTCAGACAATTTCCCATGCACATGGGGAACGTTCACAGCAGTCGCACAGTTGGTTGCAATGCTCCCTCCAGGGTCGCAGGCAGCGGTGCAGGACATGGCAGAAGCATACAGGACGGTCCCGCTGCACAAATCACAATGGCCAGCAGTGGTGGTCAGGACAGGGGATGAGCAATCAGTTGAGTAAAGGATGATGAAACAAGTTGTTATAAAAATCTTATCAATCAAAGAATCAATTGCCATCTGTGAGCTGAGCTACAGGTCTAGGCCCTAGCCCAGCATGAGATAAGGCGGGTAATGGACGCACTTCTTTCTTTTCCTTTTTGGGTTACACCCTAGTATGTCAGCGGTTAGTTTGAATGAGACATTTCATTTGTTTTTGTCTCAAATCTCCTCAATAAAGTACACTGTAAGATTTTCTACAACAGTCTGCTATCACCTCAGCTTGCTCTATGTTGTCTTCTGTCGACCCTGTATTGTCTGAATCTCAAGCTCGATCTTGTGAAGATGAGACAGAGCTTCGGTCTCAGACAATCACTCAGGACAATCAAGGGAGTCCTCCATTGGCCTCTGCTGGTGTGGACCAGCCCATACTTCCCAATGCCGGCATTCCTGGTCCCATTCCGGATGACTTTGATTTTGATGGTCAGATCAAACTTCCTGAAGGAATCGGTCGCTTCCAGTTACCGCTGGCTGTTTTAGTCTGTGTAAACGCCTTGATTGAAGAATACAACAATGCCAGTATACTGCAGACAGTTAATGTTAAAGCCACACCGGCTCCCCGTCCCTCAGATCTGGACATCGGTCCCCAATTAAAACCCACTTACTTCTACTCGAGTGATGAGTTGTGTGACCTCATCAATGGCAAAGCTTTATGTGCTCTCCTAGCTCCTCTCCCACTGTCACTACTCTGGAAAATAGTGGCCACCCGTGCCCAAACTCGTAATCAAAAGGGATGATATATTCTGTCCCGTTAAAGCTATTACAAATCATCTCCTGATCAACAATCCTCCTAATGGCTGTCGTCTCTTTGCTTTCCGAGAGTCTTCTTCTTGACAATCCTCTTCTTCGTTTTCCTTTCTTACAAAAGAAAAATTTCTTGGTGTAATGAGCAGTACTGATTTTCTTGTGATCTGCCTTTCGTAATGCTAACGTGTTCCCAGATATATTTTCCAAAGCGAATGTCAATAACGTTTATGGGCATAGCTACCGTATAGGAGGTTCTGTAAAACTGCTTTGTGATGGCGTACCTCCTCATGTCATCATGAAACATGGTGGGTGGAGTTTGTTGTGCTTCCTCATTTACTGGAGGCATTTGGACACAATTGTACCTAACGCTGTCGCACTTGCATGGGAAAATTCTCGTTGCCGTTTTGCTGAAGAACAAAATCTGTCAAATCTCATTGACGCCAACTGGTCCAATTTATTAAATCTTGCGATGTCATAAAAAAAAAATGTCTTTATTTCTTAACCTATTTTATCGTAAATCTCTATAGCATTTATCACACCTTACTACATACACCTTACTACTGTTTGATTCTTTACGCATCAATATGATTGTTTTCCGAATATTTATTTTTCTCATCACAGCTCCAGTGGGTAGCACGGGAATGCGCGGCCTTAGCAGAGCTGTGCCGAGGTGGGTATCCGCCGCTTCCACTGTAGCTGCTGCACACGGGACACGCACCCTTCCCCAAACATATATCTTTCTTCTCTTTCGCAATTGACAGAACACGTGGTTAGCCCGGCCTTATAGTTCGGTCCAGTCTGATGCCAGGCAATCTAGATTAGGGCAGGTTCATTGCTTCGCAGCTTCTTTGACATCATATGGTACACGTATCTTGGACGTTTTTTGGCTTTGTCTGTCATCCTCGTACATATCAAAACCCATCTCATTGTAACTAATCTTATTCAGTACAGGACTGGTGGCTTACCTGAGTTATACTATCTATAACTTCGTCACCCTCCCTTGTACTATCCAGAATGGCATCTGGACAGAATCTGGAAGCGCAAGGTTAACAAGGTGTTAAAATATGTCATTTTCTACACGGAGGTATGTATGCGCTCGCTATCTGTAAAATAGAGTTTTCTTATTCACATTTCTCGTTGTAGGGTTACGCAAACTATGGCGATGGGTTCACACCATACCAAGGCTCGTCATTTGCGATGAATTCCTGGAACCAACAATAGATGTGAAAGTACAGAACACGTCGGGAAAAATCCGCCATACCATCACCTGCATTGGTGCCAGGACAAAGTCGAATTTTGGTCGCACGACAAGGAGGTATGTTTGTTGGGCTCACACTTTGGCCTTTCCAAGTTCTTGTCGTCAATAACCATTTCCTTGCCATGGCGGGCTCGATGAACTTCGGACGCTGGGAGACACACTCACCATCTCGCGGACGTTCACCCAACTGGTTTTGCGCGCACTTTTCCCTGGGCAGGATTACAATAATGCGCAGGTGATGAATTTCAAGGAAGTGTATAACTATGCGAGCAATACGTCGTCGAGTTTGGAAACGACGAGGATGCCATGGTAAGATGTTCCTTTTTAATCACTTTTCGTCCGTATATATGGATTATAAATGATGGAGGTTCATATGACGCTCCCTGAACCTGTAGTTTTCGATGTCGTTCAGCAGAGCTTGGGAATGAGATCAAAAAGCGCATTTTATGCCTCATTTTCATCGTCTACATACAATTTTCTCAATCATTTTGTCTAAGTAAGTTACTATTTCCCCTTTATCCACACCCGAGTATATTCTTTTCCAGACGCTTCCCTTGCCTCAGCCTCCCACACAAATTCGAAGCCGCGCCTAACGAAGCTGTTGCTCGTCCACTTCTATTTCACTGTTTCTGCCATAGATATTGCGTCGCTTTAAGTTACCCTCTATCCAAAAGTGCTACGAAATCGGACACCAGTATCACCAGCGCTGGAACAAGATATTTTCCAGCAGGTCTGATAATGAAGATGCCTCCTCAGCCCGGGGGCTTTCAAGCTCAGATTGCGAGGGGCGTGTCGGATTAGTCACATGGGGTCCTGAGGGAGAGTAGTATTATATTCACATTGCCTGTGAGTACTGATAGATGTCTAGATGTTGCACTAATGAAGGAGCCAAAGTATTTCGTATAATTTGCATGTGGCTCGCAGAGATAGTTCAACGAAGCTGTAAAGTTAAACATAGAGAGTCAGTCCTTGTAGGTCCCCGCCACCTTACGGGATTGCTATCATATTTTCAATATCAAGCGCCTCCGCCACGCAGGACGGTGAACAAGTCGTTAATCATATATCAGACGCGCTCATTGACAGGTTAATTCGTTGCCTTGATCAGAAGGTGTTGGATACAGTTGCACAGTATGTTGTGGGACAGGATGGAGTTGGTTAGTTTGGGACGGGACTGAGGAGGAGGAGCGGGCGTATGTAATCCTTCTCTCTCTCTCTTGATTATCTCTATCAAGGGGCTGTTAATTGATTTTGTTGGATAGATACATTTTGGAGCTGCTTTATATTCTCATCCCAGTTAGTTATAGATCCACCTCCTCTGTCTGGATTCTAACCGGTCTCAGTTCATTCATTACCCTCTTGAGCTCAACTCCATGGTATTCAGGATTCAACAGATTATCTTTGAGGTCCGTTCTCATATTAAACATTCTCATCATAAGTTACCTAAATCTGTCTGAAACAACCTTTGACACGTATCAGTATTTATGACGACGTTGATAACCGAAGCTTGGCAGCGATTTTGGAATAAGTGTGTCACTCTTCTTGTTGAATGTAAGAAATCTCTGTGGGAAGACCCATGCTCTCATTATAGTTTTGTATGCTTTTTCAACCAAGCGATTACGACGCGTGAAATAATTTATCTATATGGTCCAGACGACCTTCTTCGACAGACAATTGCAAGCCTCAAGGTAATCCACTCTGGCGACAGATATTATCTCATCATAAAAGATAGCGACTGAAATAATATGTTCTAGATACATAGGTAGGAATGTTATACATGAATTGTTGCATGCCGGCAAGCACAACAGAGCCTGGATTATCAGCCAAACAACTAAGCAAGAGAAACACAAATGGGCCTATTGATGCAACTTACTTTAATATCAATAATGTTTACGTATCTGGAGTTTGTTCTTTCGTGGACCCTTGCCTTGATTTTCCAGGCCAACCATGTAGTTGAGGAGGTAAAGTGGCCGGAAATTGGGAAGGATGGCATCATAGAGGGTGATTGGGCAGAATTGCAAGTGGAGACTGCCCAGGATTATAGCCATGGCTCGACTTTGACGGCAATCTTGACTGGTGGTCTGAACTACCAGATTGTACACCATTTGTTCCCTCAGGTATGTCTGCTTTGATTTATACGTCAATGTTTGAGGAGCGTCCTTAGTTGAATCCCAAGCAGGTCTCTCACATTCATTATCATGAACTGGCTCCCGTCGTCGTTCAAATATGTAAAGAATTTGGTGTTTAGTACAAAGTCCGTCGAAACATTTGGGAAGCAATGGGTGGACATATAGGACTATTGAAGTATCTTGGAAGTGGAGAAATTGCCTTTGGGCATCCCAGCCATGATGATATGCATAACCAGCACTAGTTGCTATTGGACTTCTAGCAGCGTTTGAATTTCATAAGCTGATTAATTCCTTGTGCCCGTTGATAGAGCAATAAACATAGAGGTTATTGTCAGCATGAATGCTACTTGATTAACAGGATGCGATCTCTACAAATTCAGTTCAGCAGAGCGCATCATTGTGGTCAGGAAGCTCGAGGTGTCATTGCTACGTCACAGTGATACATGTGACAAACCCCCTCACCCCTTGCAATTTCCAATGCACAGCCCGGCAGACTCGCGACTCCTGACGAACCTAGTCACACACGAAAAAGATTACGCCAAGGCCCTCAAGACGCTAGTATCGCCGTCGCACGCGCTGTCTGCGTACGCGGCGGCTCGGACCGACGTGAGCCCACAGGCAGACGCACCAGTGTTGATGCTGGCGAGGTTGTGGCATTGGTGCAGGTCCACGCACCTGTGTCTGTCTTGAGCCGGCCTGCTTACCCCATATATGGACCAGCTTGGATTATGTACACTTTTATCATCTCTGGGCGTATGATAGGATCAACGCCTCGTGGAGTGAGTATTCTGATGTTGTTGCTGACTTCAACGCTGACATTTGTGTCCGCTGTGGACGTGGGATGGAGTACCTGATGGATTGGAAACGAGGTCGAATGAGTTGAATGCGGAGGGCAAGGGTGGAGGTCGAGATAGGTAGTAGAGTGTGTATATGCGTTGTGGGCGTAAAGTGTCGTTCGTCGTAGCGAGACGGAAAAATGTAGTCCAGCGCTCGACAGGACCTAGTCGGGATACCAGAGAGCTCGAAAGTAAGGAAGACCAAAGCAAGAGAAAGTAAAGCGTCAGAGACGACGAAGCAGAGTGGCGGGTAGGCCCCAAAGAAATCAAGTTGCCGGTGAGCCGAAGCCGAAGCAGAGATGCCGAACCAAATGATCAAAAATCGGAACAGAGCCGAGGCAGAGCGGATCAGACGTCGACGAAGCCAGAAATGTGCCGAACAAGACGAGACTCCGAGAACAGATCAGACGACGACGAGACAGAGTTACGAGACGTGCGAGACAAGCAGAGCTCAAGACTGGGAAATGTGGGGTACGAAAAACCTGTCTATTAGTATGTTTTTCTCGCCTTTTATACCTATTTTACATACTCTCGGTATCGACGATCTACCCCGAAGTTACTTCAAATCGTCAATTTCTCCCCGATTCTGTTTCTGACCGCTGGTCGGTCTCATAATGTCGAAACTTTATTTCCTCCCTCGCTCTATTCATACATCCCATTCCCTAATCCGGCTTCGTCATTCGTTACCTTAGCTTCACTCGAACGCTTTTTCTTCGTTTGTCCCGCACTTGTCGAACCCGTAGTTAAACCCAATCTACTTGCCCAGCGTCGACTCCAGCCTGATTCCATCAACAACTCTCCCCCCTCTACCACACCGCCATAGATTCGTTCATCTCCAAGGTGGAGCAGACCTCGGGGATCAAATGCCACGAGGCGCAAGTAGCGATTGCGTGCCATTGGATCGGGCAAGACCCCACAAGCACACAAAAGGAAGTGAGACTTGCGATACCAGAACCTACGAGTGAAGCTATGGTTCAATCTGAGAAAACGCCCGTTAGGATAGAGACCGTGCGGATCCCGGACTCGGCTGAGGAGGCGCAAGAGATTGTGAGGAAGTTTGAGAGTGGCGCGGAGGGTCTGAGAGAGGATCCGCAGCATATGTGTGGGATCGGACGGAGTTGGTAGAAAGAGAAATGGTTTGGGACTGAGGAGGAGGAGTTGAATGCGTATGTGATGCCTTTTCTTTCTCTCTTGATCTCTTGATTATCACTGATTTAGCTGCTATATATTCATTCAAAGGTTATGATTGTTGATGACTACAAAGTTATTGTATGTGCATTTGTCTGACATTGGCTCATATGAGTTCATTTTTCGTTTCAGATGGGGTCAGCGAATATCAATGATCGTAGGCAGAAGGTAAGGTATACTATGAAACCAACGAACCATGATGTTGATGGCACTAAAGGGCGATGGAGATTCGGAGATCTGCTTGGTTGTCGAGGCCAATGAGAAGATTGATTCGTTCATGAACGGTCAGCCTTACTGTGCCGGACGTTACGCTTCTACATTGCGTCGTAAACTCTTCTGAGGTGCGTTAAGTTACTCCCATGTGTTATGGCCTCACTCAACTCACTTCCTTTTGAAGAGCACCTTGGTCTGGTGCCGCCGCAGATGGTCATGAACGGCGACTCACGCGTGGCTTCCTTCATGCGCCCGGCCCTGTATCGCAACGATGATGAAACGTCTTTAGAGCAGGACGCGCTCGTTGCAGATCCGCTTCATGAAAAGACGGTAGAGTTGTTCCAGAAGACGGCGATTGAGAATAGGAAGATCTTTACAGAGATTTTTAGGCCTGTTCCGACGAACCTTGTGAGGACGTGGGCTGCTTATGATGTACTTTGTTTGACCATGCGGTTTTGATGAGTTTGATATTGACAAATTATGTGCCGAAAGTGAAGACTGGGCATGTCGTTCCGGGTGTAGACCTTCAGGGCATTAAGTGTCGCCTTGCGGGTGTGCGCGGTGCGCTTGTGGAATGTCCATTGGTGTGTTTATTTTGTTAGTGGTTTGTCGACACTTTGCTGATGGGGCGTGTGATGCTAGGATTTCCTTATTGACGAGAAGGATTTCGTTACTGGACCTGAGTGGAGGGGCTTGAACCCTACGTTGCCCATTTATATATAGGTAGTAATTCTCTATAGAGATGTTGGACAGAGGTGAAATGCACGATTCATCTCTCTAGACTTGACGAATTTGTGGCATGCTGCTCGTGTTTTGTTCCTTCGGAAAACTTTCGTTGGTAATAAACTGCTCCATCGAGGATATGTAATAGCCCGTAAATTCGAAGCTGAACACAGACCCATTGAAACAATCAATAGCAGATCGCGGAATTGAGAAGGTGCGGAACACAAGAATTCAAGACTCGCAGGTGGAGTGAGGATAATCATGCAATGTTCAACAAATAAATACACGCTCTCAACGAAATAAATAAATATTCGGGCAGGAAGGTCATGAAGTATGCACAATTCGATGTTTACTTTCTGTTTAGACTTGACAAATTTTGCGGCATGCTGCTCGTGTTTTGTTCCTTCGGAAAACTGTCGTTGGTAATAACCTGCTCCATGGAATAGCCCGTAAATTCGAAGCTGAATGCAGACCCATTGAAGCAATCGCGCCGCATTGAGAAGGTGCGGAGCACACGAATCTAAGTCTCGCAGATGTTGTGAGGATAATCATGCAATCAATGTTCGACGCCAAATAAATACACGCTTTCGATGAAATAAATAAATATTCGGGCAGGAAGGTCATGAAGTCAAGGTAAAGAATGACAAAGTCTTTGATGAAGGAGATAGAAAGAGAGATTCAAACTGTAAGATTCTAGTAGAAGTAGATCGGTATGGCATCACTGCCATCAGACATCAGGCGCAGATATCTCGAGTGATTGTACAGTCTCATGTATGCCTGCAATTGAAAATGGGCCGCGGATGAGGGCAATTGTCAATGCCGGGTAGACAAACTGCGGAAGATGAACATATTTAAAATCATTAACAAAGATGATACATACTGAGATGGAATAATAAACGTCTTGCACTAAAGTATAGGCAAATTCTTCAGAGAATTCGTTGGGGTTGATTGCAAAAGACATCACAATCATCAGGAGCTATTATCCCAGTTGTTAACAATGTCATAGTCAGATTATCTTCAAAGCCCAACCTGCAAAACAGCAATCATCAGGAGCTATTATCCCAGTTGTTAACAATGTCATAGTCAGATTATCTTCAAAGCCCAACCTGCAAAACAGCATATAATGCTCCGGCATCTACCAAGAGACCTAGGATGTGCCACAATTTGAATGACTGACGCTGTTGGCTATCAATGTTTTTTTGTAAGAATCTCTTATATTTCCTGGACATTGCATCAACTCATACTAATCAGGCGGATATTAAACAAAGAATAGCATACCATAGTGTCCAACCAATAAGTGATGTTGCAATAAAGTTGATCAAGAATGAAAAAATGAACCTTGTGTCACTTAGGATATCAAAAGCTGTACTGTTAGATTCTTCAGCTGACAACAAGACGTCAGGGTCTGAGAACATTAATAGAACTACAAGTGTAAAAACTGTATATGTTATCAACTTGTATTGCATATTTGTTATAGATGTGACACACCAAGATAACCCAGGCATAGTATGATAGAAAGACGTAGCATCCAACGTCGTTTTTGGAAGACGACCCATGCACGCCAGATGATGAAGGCATCATTAATGACTGGCTAAGCCAGCTCAGCTACGGATACTTGGAATTTGTTTCAATATACACTCACAGGGAAGGCTTCAAGCCAGAGTAAGGATACATTACAATTTGCAGTAGAGGCATTGACATCTTGGAGATGTTGGGGAAGAGGTGTAACGTTGACTTGAAAGACTTGGTATTGAATAATTGAACCCCAAATACGTATCAAAAGATTGATGGTAGATGCAATGATACCAAACCAGAGGACTGCTATCTGGCATTTGGAGTGCCAGGTTTGGGCTGGATGCCTGTTTGACGTGATATCTTAGGTTTGGTATGTGTTTTTTTAAAAGATTGTTAAAAGCCATACTGGCAAGCAGTTATGATTGCAATTGGTGTCAGTAAACCTATGGAGAAGTTAGTATCTGGTGCTGACTTTGAGAAAGAGGATAGATACCATATAAAAAAGCTGAACCCCCTTTATAAGCAATCCAGTCCACAAGTAGACTCTGTCCAATGCCTTGGAGGATTTGCCGTTCGCCAGGAGTCATAATTGGTACAGATAGTAGACCATGAAATAAGCCACTGTTTGAGACAGTGATAGAGGACAGGAACTTGGTTTTTGCTCTTTGAACCAACATGGGTTTATAGTTAATTCAAATCAATTTATATGACAGAGACGCGTCTCAACGGTTGAATCAGACACTTTGAATCACGATGAGAATGCTGTGGACGCAATGACCGATCCTTGTCCATCCAAATTAGATTCAATTTGAAGCTCTATTATTGTGTTTCTTTCATACTGGCAATCAGTTGAGTTCAAAAGATGATGCAAGTTGTTATAAAAATCTTATCAATCAAAGAATCAATTGCCATCAGTTTGCTCCAGTCTGAGAGGCGTGGCGATGAGAATCGAGATTAGGGCAGGTTCAATTGCTCAACAGCTTCTCTGACGTCATATGGTAAACGTATCCTCGACGTTTGTCTGTCATCCTCGTGCATATCAAAACCCATCTCATTGTAACTAATCTTATTCAGTACAAGACTTGTGGCTTACCCCTGAGTTATACTATACCTTCGTCACCCTCCCTTGTATTATCCCGAATGGCATCTGGACAGAATTTTGAAGCGCAAGGCTAACAAGGTGTTAAAATCCATGTCATTTTCTACACGGAGGTACGTACGCGCTCGGTATCTGTAAAATAGAGTTTTCTTGTTCATATTGCTCGTTGTAGGGTTACGCAAGCTATGGCGATGAGTTCACAACATACCAAGGCTCGTCATTTGCTAGAAATTCCTAGAACCAACAATAGATGTGAAAGTACAGATGGCGCCAGGATAAAGTTGAATTATGGTCGCACGACAAGAAGGTATGTTCGTTTTGATCCCTTTTCCATTCTGTTGGGCTCACACTTTGGCTTTTACGAGTTCTTCTCGTCGATAACCATTTCCTTGCCATTGGCGGGCTCGATGCACTTCGGACGCTGGGAGACACACACTCACCATCTCGCGGACGTTCACCCAATTGGTTTTGCGCGCACTTTTCCCCGAGCAGGATTACAATTACGCGCGGGTGATGGATTTCAAGGAGGTGTATAACTATGGGAGCAATACGTCGTCGATTTTGTAACTACGAGGATGCCATGGTAAGATGTACTTTTTTTACCACTTTTTGTCTGTATTTATTGATTATAAATGATGCAGGTTCATATGACGCTCCTTGGACCTGTAGTTTTAGACATCGTTTAGCATTTCGTTGAGCTTTGGAATCAGATCAAGAAGCGCATTGTATATCTCATTTTCATTGTCTCCACAATTTTCTCTATCCTTTTGTCTAGCATCGATATGATGAGTAAGTTACCCCTTTCGTCTTCATCCACGCCCGAGTAAGTATTATTCTATTACAGACGCTTCCCTTGCCTCACCTCCCAGACAAAGTCGAAGCCGCGCCTAACGAAGCTGTTACTCGTCCGCTTCTATCTCACTGTTTCCGCGATGCATATGTCGTCGCTTTAGGTCACCCTCATATCCACAAGTGGTACGAAATCGGACACCAGTATAATGAAGTTGCCTCCTCAGCCCGGGATCTTTCAAGTTCAGATTGTGAGGGGCGTGTCGGATTAGTCGCCATGGAGTTCTGACCTGAGAGTAGTATTATATTCAAATTGCCTGTGAGTACTGGTAGATGTCCAGATATTGCACTAATGGAGGAGCCAAAGTATTTCATATATTTGTCTGTGGTCTGCAGAGATAGTTCAAGGAGGCTGTAAAGTAAAACATAGAGAATCAGTCCTTGTAGGTCCCCGCCACCTTACGGGAGTGCTATCATATTTCCAATATCAAGCGTCTCCGCCACGCAGGACGGTGATCAAGTCGTTCATCGTATAGCAGGCGCGCTCGTTGACAGGCTAATTCATTGCCTTGATCAGGAGGTGTTGGATACGGTTGCACAGTATGTTGTGGGATAGGATGGAGTTGGTTAGTTTGGGACAGGACTGAGGAGGAGGATTGGAAGGCGTATGTGATCTTTCTCTCACTCTTGATTATCTGTATCAAGGGGCTGTTCATTGATTTTGTTGGATAGATACGTTTCGGAGCTGCTTTATATTCACTCAAAGGTTATGATTGTTGATGATGACAAAGTCCTTGTATGTGGATTTGTCTAATATTGGCTCACATGAGTTTGATATCTCATCCCAGTCAGTTATAGATCTTCACCTCCCCTCTCTGGATTCTGTTGGACATCGCCCTTGATTGATATCACACAGACACTCGTCACACAGGGTCGCGATCAGGGCCACCCTACTATACTATTACATCCACTCAGTACAACGTACTTACATTATTTATACCTATATAAACACGGACGCATCGTAGAGTACCCTCAGTCACTTATATCGGACTGAAGGTAAGCAAACACTTATATCATATATACATACAATACTGACTGAACCGTAGACTAATCTGATATTGTCTTAGGTACAGTCATTCGAATACAGTCACTTATATCGGACTGAGGACTAATCTGATATCATCTTAGATACAATACCATGGTCTGATCTCTAACAGATTCTAACCGGTCTCAGTTCATTCATTACCCTCTTGAGCTCAACTCCATGGTATTCAGGATTCAACAGATTGTCTTTGAGGTCCGTTCTCATATTAAACATTCTCATCATGAGCTACCTAAATCTGACAGAAACAACCTTTGACATGTATCAGTATTGATGAAGATGTTAATAACCAAAGCTTGGCAGCAATTTTGGAACAAGTGGGTCACTCTTCTTGTTGAATGTAAGAAGTCTCTGTGGGAAGACCCATGCTCTCATTATAGTTTTGTATGCTTTTTCAACCAAGCAATTATGGCGTGTGAAATAATTTATCTATATAGTCCAGACGACCTTCTTTGACAGACAATTGCAAGCCTCAAGGTAATTCTTTTCAACTCTGGCAACAGATATTATCTCATCATAAAAGATAGCGACTGTGTTGAGATAGATTCTGCATCCCTCCTGTTACTATAAGTCTCGATTGTTATTTCCTTATTTATAATTTTACTTACTAATGTTACAATTTTTCTTTGTAACACACCTCAGTCGCTTACCATTATCTGTGGTCACTTCTGAGGTGTGTATACTTACATTATAACTCCCTACTTACTTACTGACTTTATCTACCTAGTTAATACTTACTTTATTGTCTAACAGGTTATGGGCCCCATCCCTTCCATTCAATAAAAGTTTTTGCGATCACTAAAGACCCCTGTGACTCAAAAAATTATTGAGCATGAGTTCAATGCTATTACCATTTTTGTAAGGGTGACCTCTAGAGGCTGTGGCTCAGTCACACAGCTGGCAGAGGGAGATCCAAAGTGTATTAGAATAGATACTGACAATATCAAGGTAGCTACTCACCTGGCAGAGGGAGATCCAAAGAGAACAAGTCTAGGGATTCCCTATGCCAGGTTGGACGCTTCTGGGGCCTCTGAAGCATGGGAAACAACTGTACAGTACAACAAAACCTTAAAAACTCGAAAATTGCCTACACAAACACTTGTACAAATAAAGGGCAAACTCTGGCAAACTCTGGCTTATATAAGCGGTCTGGAAGCGGTGCTGAGTGGGCCCACACTTGTCTGAATGGTGGCTAAAGAACCAGAGCATCTCAAGGGCTGAGAGTAGTACTAACAGATAGTGTTGAAAGAATAGAAACAGTAAAATGAAATAATGTCAGAAGAAATAAGAGAATGAATGGAAGGAGAGTGAAGAGATAAGGAGTGAGAAAAGGAAGAAATGAGGAGTCCCCTGACAG